>JASFAX010002475.1:0-45797 GCA_030737875.1 Allium sativum
AAGCCAATCAAGTTGGGGTAGAACTACCTCTCAGACCTTAACTGAACAACATTTCTAACTTTGAAATTAGCAAAGTTCACTTTATTCCTTTTACTAACTTCCTTACTTAACCCTCCTCGAATAGCTATATTCGATTGACGCTTTTCACTTAACTCTATTCGATTAACTAACATCGATTAACTCTTTTGAATTAACACTATTTGATTAACTCTACTTGACTAGCGCTATTGATTTACTCATTTCACTTAACTCCTTTCGAATAAACTATATTCGATAACTCCTTTTACTTTAACTCTAATCGATTAACTAACATCGATTAACTAACATCGATTAACTCCTTTTTACTTTATTCTCTAATCGATTAACTAACATCGATTAGCTCCTTTTACTTTAACTCTAATCGATTAACTAACATCGATTAACTCCTTTTACTTTAACTCTAATCGATTAACTAACATCGATTAACTCCTTTTACTTTAACACTAATCGATTAACTAACATCGATTAACTCCTTTTTACTTTAACACTAATCGATTAACTAACATCGATTAACTCCTTTTAACTTTAACTCTTTTATTCTATTCGAATAGACTATTCATTTATAAAGATTTACTTTTAGTAACAATTCTTCACTTTACAAATGATTTCCCTTTTATAAAACTCTATTCGTTTTAAAAACATTTTTCCCTTTTATTTACTTTCGAAATATTTCCTTTTATAAAATCTGTTGATTTTATAAAATCCCTTTATTTCAATATACATTGAAATAATTCTTTTTACATCCCAGGGTCTTTTATGATATTTAAAATATCGAATAACAATGATCAACATCATTCCAACACACATAATCCATAACAGATTATATAACACATCATATATCACAATATATGAAAAACAGTAAAATAAATGTTGAGGAATCCAGTTGGATTCCTCCAACCTGTTTTCCTGCATCACAGATGTTAAACAATATAATTAACATCACTTTCAGTTCCATATGATATATTCTGTTAAACAGAATCAATATAGAAATTCAACTAACTGACTAGCAGTTCAATCAAACAGTCAACACACAGTCAATCAGACAATTTCTAACAGTTCTAAAAATATAACATGAAATTATAAACTGTTCAGAGTTAGTGAGATTTACTCACATTTGCGCGTTAGCCGTTAAATAACGGTTTGCGTTAGTTGATTCTGATCAGATAATTTATTTCGCCATAAATTGTAACGAGCTCGAATCTAGTCCCAGTCGGTTCCATGTTGTAGAGTCCGTTGCTATGATTCCAACGTGACTAACAGTTCGTAATTCTTTATTAAAAAGGACCATCCACTTTATTCACCACTGACCCGTATTGCATGGTGTTCTTCTCCATACACATGACTTGAGTAAACTTTTGCTAATTCACTACGTCCCACTTCCTTGGGTATTTTCCTTTTCCTTGAATAAACAAATAAAAATGATGGGCCATACCGATGTAATGACAGCCCAGCCCCATATTCTAACTTGGCAACGCAAATATAATGATCCGCCCCCTTTAGTTTCAACACCGAAATCTTCTTCTTCTGGTTTTAAAGAAAAAGGCTGCTGCTTCTATTTTTCAATACCATTACTCTATGCCCTTCTATTGCTCGGGCTTTCTACTGTACAACCATCCTCCAGTACGCACAAAACACTCCACTACCACTTCATTAAAAATCGAAGTAACAAAATGTAAAAATCCCTCTCGTTCAAACCCCTATCAACTCCTCCCATCCAATATTTAGTTCGCTCCCTCCCCGAGTCCAGACAAGTTTGCCTCGCTCCACCTTTTCTACTACTCACCAGCGCACCCTTCCACATCCATCGTTGGACAACTCGCAACTTCCGCCTCTGACGGTATTTCAGACCAGACCCGTACGATCTCAGTGCAACACTGAACTCCTTCTGAAAATCGTGGACTGCTGAGGACCTTTTTCCACCGTAGACATCATTTATACGTAAGAGAAAATACCCAGCTCCATACTCAAAAGCCTGCCGACGTTGTGTTCGTCTTCTCCCCTCAATACACTACAGTTCGCTCAGATCCTCACTTGCAAAGCTCACCCAACAACTCTCCTCAGTTCCTTCATTACTTCACTTTCTTTCCCTCCCACACTTCCTACAACTGACGTTTCTTTTCATTGTACATGAATTCAAATAAAGCTCGCCATTTCATTTTACTGTTTGTGCTCACAACATTTTTCTTCAAACTCGTATCCTCCCCTGTGCTTGCGTCAACGAACTCCACTTGCTTTCCAAACCAGCGACATACATTTTCATTTGAACGGCTTTACTGGAAATTTTGGTGGAGGAGGATGAAATCCCGTCCATTCGTTTAATTCAGATGGAGGCGTAAAGTTTTAGATCTGCAAAAATTTAGGTTTAGCTGAACCCTTTTATAGAAGAAGAAATGGGATGGGTTGGAAGAGTTTTGGCCATTAGTTTTTTTTAAGTGTCGACTTGTTTTTAGTTTTGACCATGAAATCATTCGGAGGTGAAAACTTGGCCACGCTAAGTTTTGCTGATCCTTTTATAAAGGAAGAATCTGGGACATTTTATTTTATTAATATATTAAAACTTAACGATGAAATACCCCTTAAAACCAACTCATACGATACCTATTTATAATTTTGTTCATATATAAGCTGCTATGAACAGAAATAAAAACACCAGTGAGACGAGCAATGTCTCATGATCTCAAAAATGTAATAATATCGGTAGTTCAACTCATTATTGTGAGACCCCAAAATATTGTTACAGGGTGCAAAACACTCCAAATAAAAAGTTGCTTATTTAATTAATTAAAAATTACAGTAAAATTCTAAAAATTAAATTATCGTTATGTCCCAAAAGAACCTAGTCTAAATTCAAACCCCATCTCTAGTTATATCGAATAATCCGTTACGGTCGATAAACGATTCTATAGCGACTATTTTAAAATTTGATTTTGGACATATCTCGAAATCTACACGACGAAATCCCGATTTTTATCTTCCACTAGAAAGATATACTCCACCAGCTCCACACATTTCTTGTTTCACAGAAATCCGGCTTAAAACGAATCCTGTACATTCAGTTGAAGTTTGAATCGCCAATTTACGAACTACAGCGCCATTTCGAGTTCGATTATAATTATAATATAATTATACGTTCAAACTGTCGTTATTTAAATATATTCGTTATTCCAATTAAATTCTAAACTGAATTAAATATCACAGATGATCTAGTTCACACCATATCGTTATTTCAGCCAATTCTGATTATTTCAGAATTTAATATATTATTTAATTTATTATTTTAATTAAATATTCATCATTATTTAATTCCACGACCATTTAATTCACTATATCACCATTGATATAATTAAATAAATTAATCATAATACCGCTGCCAATGCGGGTCATTACAATCTTCCCCACTTAAAATAATTTCGTCCTCGAAATTGCTAAAAGGTAGAGGACGACCCTATCGACTGGTTAGAACATATTTGTTCACTTCTTAACTTCAGTTTCAACTGAACCAATTTAATTTCAATTAAATTATTAATTAATTCTTATCAATGAAAATTTTCAAAAATTCTGAAAATTTTCTAACGCCTTAACTTTTCGAAAAATTTCGTCAGCACCTCCTTTGTACTGGTCAATCGGTCAAACTCCAACTCGCCTCTCTGGGCCACCTCCATCCCAAAGGAAAATCAAACAGCCAAACGGCTTGCCAATTCGGCTCATAAATCTTATATCCAATAGAAATATAAACTTGTACCTTTTTGTCGGGCATACCAACTCTATCACTTCCATATGCTATCACTCAGCATATACCAATGTTATCCCAATCAAATTCTGAAATTACTTTTATCTCTAACACAACCATTCGCTTTTACCAAGCCAAATTTTCATCTCAAACTCAAGTTCAATTCTTGATTTTCAATTCCTTAACTCCCCAATCCAATACCATTTCGGATTCTAATTTCACAAATTCAATCTTATTCGATTTCAATTCAACTTCAGTTACCCCTTAACTGACTTTACTTTAGTTCAAATCTGCTTTCACAAATTTCTGTTAAATTTGTTTTTAATTTAAACAGTCTTTCCCTGGGAGTTTTTAAACAGCTTACTCTTTTCAAAAATCAAATTTTCCTTTTTGAAATTCAATTGAGCTATAATCAATATTCCATTAGTTAAATCACTTCTCTATTTCTTTATCAATATTTGTTAACCAAATATTTTCAATAACCTTATTGGCCTTTTATGTTATTTGGAAAACATTTCCGAATATCGCCTTCCTTTATTTTCTAAATCAATAACCTTTATAATCCTATTTATAATAGGAAAATACCCCAATTACTTATCTCTTTTCCGATCTCGTTTATTTCTATACTTAGGAAATATTCTTTATTCTATTTCCAAGTTTACACTTATTTGGGTTAAAACAGATGTTGTGTAAAACATCGTTACGACAACCTAATTACTATATTCAACTAACTCTTATTCAACATTGATCTTCGAGCCTGAAATCTTACTATTTATTTGTTAATAATGAAATCAATCAAGTTGGGGTATGACTACCTCTCAGACCTTGACTGAATAATATTTATAACGTCAAAACAGATATGACTACTTACTCGAATAATCAATACCATACAACTACTTATTCACTTTTAAACACATATACGCTTCCTCTTTCTATTCTTACTAGATTTTATTCCTAGTCTTCCTTTTTTTGATTTTACTATTCTATTTCTAAGTTCATTTCCTTATCGACTTCTATATATATATATATCGATACGTTGATTTCTAACTATCAAATTATCTTAAAAATATTCTAACTCCTTAAATTCCCAGAAAAATTCGCCATAACCTCCTTTGTACCAGGAGCATCGGGATATTTCAAATAGCCTCCCATGGCCCTTACCAATCCAAAAGAAAAAGAAAAAGCCAAGCGGCTAGCCGATACGGCGCATAAAATCTCATATATGAATTAAATACATACCTTTTATCGGGCATTCTATCTATTTCACTTCTATACTATATTCCAAACCTGTCTCCTGTATATTTATATCTGTCCAATTTAATTCAACTATACCCAATCGTTTTAACTCAATTCGTTAATTAATTTGTTAATTAACTCTTTAGTCTATTCCACTTTTATATTTGAACATGACCTGTTCAAATATATTTTAACTTGCTTATTAACTAATTTGAATCCAAATTTCAAATTTAAGTTCTATATTCGATTTCGAATATCCATTTGCAAATCCACTTCGCCTTTCAAAGTTCAACTTCAAATTTGAAACTCGATTAACTAATTCCTCTTCGATTTAGTTATTTCTATTCAAATTCTATTCAAATTTTATATTTGAATTTCAATTCTATTTGAATTTCCTATATTCAACTCCCTTTGAATTTCTATATTCAAATCTATTTCAATTCCATTGAATTTCATATATTCAAACTCCCTTTGAATTTCTATATTCAAATTCCATTATTTCAATCTTCTTTATTCAAATCTCATTTGAATTTCTATATTCAAATCCCCTTTGAATTTTCTATATTCAAATCCTCTTTGAATTTTCTTATTCAAATCCTCTTTGAATTTTCTTTATTCAAAATCCCTTTCAAACTTTCTTTATTCATTCTTTACATAAGTCTCGATTTTCATTCCTTTTGAAATCGATATTTCTACCTTTGGAAAATAGATTTCCCTTTCAATTTCACACTTGTATTTTTATTTCTGAATTATCCAATGATAATTCTTTTCATTTCATTTATAAACTTCGTTTATAAAAGAACTATTTACAAACTTTGTTTATAAAGGAACTTCTCGTTTTATTTCTTTTAAAACAAGTTAATATTTCAAATCTATTTAAAAATTCAAACTCTATTATTCAAATTCTATATTATAAATCCCATTTTGAAATTCAACACAACTTGTCTTTCCCAAAACAAATTCAAAACAGTATCTCTGGTAGTAATTCGTCACTTACAACTCGAAAATGAATACTGATGATGCAGCTGTCATCATCAGAATCTATTTCCCAGCGATCGAAGTGAGTTCAATACTATAAAACCATTTCTAAACATTTCCACTTTGAAATTCATTTCAAAATATAATTCACACTGCTTGTAAAACAATTTAAAATCTCCCAGGATCTTAAATTTTCCTTATTTTTAATCCAAATTCATTTACAAACACTTATCCAATTCTCCAGAATTTTAACTCAATTTCTGGTTTAAAATTTCAGATTTAACTCATCTGATTTCACGCATTTCACTTATATGAATTCTGATTGGTTCATAACCATTTAATTTATAATCTTACTCGATTATAATCACAACCAATATATACACTATATTATAATTTCGATATATATATCTTCTCTATGTCAAGATATACCTTGGGTAAACTTATTTTAATTTACCCTCTTTTCAAAACATATCGTGTCGACCCATCGTATTCGAGTGTTTAGTAACTCCTACCGATACAGTGGATCAAACTGATCGACCAGAACTTATAAACAACTCAACCAATGAATCACCACAATATAAAACAATTTTTATATCAATAACAAATACGTCCACTCGTATATATACACTCAATCTAAGTCTAGGGTACTACTAACCCTATCTCTACCGAGTCACGCCATAGAGGCAAGTAATTCTTAACTTAAGCTCTGATACCAACTGTAATGACCCGGATTTTTAGCGACTTTGGTTATCGACATAAGCACGATGTCGATAACCAAAACATCGAAAAAATCCTGGTAATTAGTGAAAGAAATTAGAGGGTGAGGAAAGATAAGATAGAAAATTAGAATAGAAGAAGAAGAAGAACACAACATCAGAGTAAGACGAATCTCACAGCGGAACGAATAACATATAATATATAACACAACTTGAAATATACATCTGCACTTGAATATACATCAATATCAAAGTACATCACTTACAACACAACGGAAATAACTATAGCTATATGATCCTGAAGCCTCCTGCTCCAGCTCTTCAACTATATCTGTAAATCCCGACTACTTGACTGCCCATACAAATTTAGGCACCCAAGAGTTTAGGGAAAACAACAAAGTAAACTCCGGGTCAGTCATGGGACTGGTATGAGTAAAACAGTTTAAATACAGTTCGAACAAGTAAACGATATCTCATAAGACCACGCCGCATAACGGAACGGGTTTTTCCCTTATGAGAATCCAAAATATCTTTATATCAAAAACCTTTTGATATTATAATAATGTCTATCAACCATAGTATATATATAATCATCTAGCAGAAACGCTTTCATCTCACGTCCTACATATATAGTATACAATCAAAACCGCAAGCACGTATTGGGTAATGGATTTCCAACTATGACAAGGTATGGAATCACCTATCGCTCGTGTACCTCTAGAGAGGAATACACTGGGTTCAACAAGAACATCTTGCAACCCGGCCACACATGACCGACCACTCATTTCGCTTGAGCGTATCGAATGTATATCACCAACAGTTGGGATCAGCAACCGTTTCCCGAATGGGACAGCATCAACAATAGATTTTTAGAAGTAAATGAAACTCTAGATCAGGTGATTATACACCCTACTTCGGTGCGACCGACTTAGCCATGCTGCCTGCCCGATTTCTGTCATTTACCGGATGTTGAGGCTAGAAGCTACACTTTATCATCACATCAGATTCACTTTGAATGCCATATCGTCAAATCCATCAAATCACCGATTGACGTCTACAACAATACATTATGTGTTAGCTAAAAGAAGTTTCCTTCTCCGCTTCCACTCTTGGTACGGTTGGAGAAATCAATATACGTGATCGTCTGGAAATACTCTGTCAGACATCCGTCCATACAAGTCATCCAGGAACAGGATGAACCGAAGGCACTATTCTGTAAACAGGATAACCCTTGCATAACTCCGTCTTCAATTTCCTTTGGCATATATGATTCGCAACGCTTATGCCAATACAGAGTGGTTCTTTGGATAATAATCCAACCGGTCTCTCCATATTAACAACGTTAAAATGGTCAAAACTTCGATAGTCTGTGATTTAACTATCGAATAAAAACAAGTGTGCAAACAACGATATTATTTCCAAATGGAAATTTATATCAATCAAACATCATTCAACGTTTATCTCTTTATTTCCATTAATTTACTTATCTCATGTTTCCCTATATTCAATATTTCCTATTTTCTAAATTTGGAAAATATACGTTATTAACAATGGAAAACATTTCCATTTCTTGTTTTCTTTATTAGAAAACATTTCTTCTTATTTGGAAAACATTTCCAAAGCTTCTTTATTGGACTTAGACAGATGTTTAAACAAACATCGCTATGCCAACTCAAACCATTTCCTTTACTGCCGAACCTTAACAATTCCTTAGTTAAAACGAAGCCAATCAAGTTGGGGTAGAACTACCTCTCAGACCTTAACTGAACAACATTTCTAACTTTGAAATTAGCAAAGTTCACTTTATTCCTTTTACTAACTTCCTTACTTAACCCTCCCCGAATAGCTATATTCGATTGACGCTTTTCACTTAACTCTATTCGATTAACTAACATCGATTAACTCTTTTGAATTAACACTATTTGATTAACTCTACTAGACTAGCGCTATTGATTTACTCATTTCACTTAACTCCTTTCGAATAAACTATATTCGATAACTCCTTTTACTTTAACTCTAATCGATTAACTAACATCGATTAACTCCTTTTTACTTTATTCTCTAATCGATTAACTAACATCGATTAGCTCCTTTTACTTTAACTCTAATCGATTAACTAACATCGATTAACTCCTTTTACTTTAACTCTAATTGATTAACTAACATCGATTAACTCCTTTTACTTTAACACTAATCGATTAACTAACATCGATTAACTCCTTTTTACTTTAACACTAATCGATTAACTAACATCGATTAACTCCTTTTAACTTTAACTCTTTTATTCTATTCGAATAAACTATTCATTTATAAAGATTTACTTTTAGTAACAATTCTTCACTTTACAAATGATTTCCCTTTTATAAAACTCTATTCGTTTTAAAAACATTTTTCCCTTTTATTTACTTTCGAAATATTTCCTTTTATAAAATCTGTTGATTTTATAAAATCCCTTTATTTCAATATACATTGAAATAATTCTTTTTACATCCCAGGGTCTTTTATGATATTTAAAATATCGAATAACAATGATCAACATCATTCCAACACACATAATCCATAACAGATTATATAACACATCATATATCACAATATATGAAAAACAGTAAAATAAATGTTGAGGAATCCAGTTGGATTCCTCCAACCTGTTTTCCTGCATCACAGATGTTAAACAATATAATTAACATCACTTTCAGTTCCATATGATATATTCTGTTAAACAAAATCAATATAGAAATTCAACTAACTGACTAGCAGTTCAATCAAATAGTCAACACACAGTCAATCAGACAATTTCTAACAGTTCTAAAAATATAACATGAAATTATAAACTATTCAGAGTTAGTGAGATTTACTCACATTTGCGCGATACCCGTTAAATAACGGTTTGCGTTAGTTGATTCTGATCAGATAATTTATTTCGCCATAAATTGTAACGAGCTCGAATCTAGTCCCAGTCGGTTCCATGTTGTAGAGTCCGTTGCTATGATTCCAACGTGACTAACGGTTCGTAATTCTTTATTAAAAAGGACCATCCACTTTATTCACCACTGACCCGTATTGCATGGTGTTCTTCTCCATACACATGACTTGAGTAAACTTTTGCTAATTCACTACGTCCCACTTCCTTGGGTATTTTCCTTTTCCTTGAATAAACAAATAAAAATGATGGGCCATACCGATGTAATGACAGCCCAGCCCCATATTCTAACTTGGCAACGCAAATATAATGATCTGCCCCCTTTAGTTTCAACACCGAAATCTTCTTCTTCTGGTTTTAAAGAAAAAGGCTGCTGCTTCTATTTTTCAATACCATTACTCTATGCCCTTCTATTGCTCGGGCTTTCTACTGTACAACCATCCTCCAGTACGCACAAAACACTCCACTACCACTTCATTAAAAATCGAAGTAACAAAATGTAAAAATCCCTCTCGTTCAAACCCCTATCAACTCCTCCCATCCAATATTTAGTTCGCTCCCTCCCCGAGTCCAGACAAGTTTGCCTCGCTCCACCTTTTCTACTACTCACCAGCGCACCCTTCCACATCCATCGTTGGACAACTCGCAACTTCCGCCTCTGACGGTATTTCAGACCAGACCCGTACGATCTCAGTGCAACACTGAACTCCTTCTGAAAATCGTGGACTGCTGAGGACCTTTTTCCACCGTAGACATCATTTATACGTAAGAGAAAATACCCAGCTCCATACTCAAAAGCCTGCCGACGTTGTGTTCGTCTTCTCCCCTCAATACACTACAGTTCGCTCAGATCCTCACTTGCAAAGCTCACCCAACAACTCTCCTCAGTTCCTTCATTACTTCACTTTCTTTCCCTCCCACACTTCCTACAACTGACGTTTCTTTTCATTGTACATGAATTCAAATAAAGCTCGCCATTTCATTTTACTGTTTGTGCTCACAACATTTTTCTTCAAACTCGTATCCTCCCCTGTGCTTGCGTCAACGAACTCCACTTGCTTTCCAAACCAGCGACATACATTTTCATTTGAACGGCTTTACTGGAAATTTTGGTGGAGGAGGATGAAATCCCGTCCATTCGTTTTATTCAGATGGAGGCGTAAATTTTTAGATCTGCAAAAATTTTGGTTTAGCTGAACCCTTTTATAGAAGAAGAAATGGGATGGGTTGGAAGAGTTTTGGCCATTAGTTTTTTTTTTAAGTGTCGACTTGTTTTTAGTTTTGACCATGAAATCATTCGGAGGTGAAAACTTGGCCACATTAAGTTTTGTTGATCCTTTTATAAAGGATGAATCTGGGACATTTTATTTTATTAATATATTAAAACTAAACGATGAAATACCCCTTAAAACCAACTCATACGATACCTATTTATAATTTTGTTCATATATGAGCTGCTATGAACAGAAATAAAAACACCAGTGAGACGAGCAATGTCTCATGATCTCAAAAATGTAATAATATCGGTAGTTCAACTCATTATTGTGAGACCCCAAAATATTGTTACAGGGTGCAAAACACTCCAAATAAAAAGTTGCTTATTTAATTAATTAAAAATTACAGTAAAATTCTAAAAATTAAATTATCGTTATGTCCCAAAAGAACCTAGTCTAAATTCAAACCCCATCTCTAGTTATATCGAATAATCCGTTACGGTCGATAAACGATTCTATAGCGACTATTTTAAAATTTGATTTTGGACATATCTCGAAATCTACACGACGAAATCCTGATTTTTCTCTTCCACTAGAAAGATATACTCCACCAGCTCCACACATTTCTTGTTTCACAGAAATCCGGCTTAAAACGAATCTTGTACATTTAGTTGAAGTTTGAATCGCCAATTTACGAACTGCAACGCCATTTCGAGTTCGATTATAATTATAATATAATTATACGTTCAAACTGTCGTTATTTAAATATATTCGTTATTCTAATTAAATTCTAAACTGAATTAAATATCATAGATGATCTAGTTCACACCATATCGTTATTTCAGCCAATTCTGATTATTTCAGAATTTAATATATTATTTAATTTATTATTTTAATTAAATATTCATCATTATTTAATTCCACGACCATTTAATTCACTATATCACCATTGATATAATTAAATAAATTAATCATAATACCGCTGCCAATGCGGGTCATTACATTTTGGCTCAATGAGGAAGAAGAAGGGCACTTTAATCAAAGTTTAGAATTATCTAAGCTATTTCTTGTTCTATTATACAACTTTGTACACATAAATTATTTGAACTTGTAGAAACTCTATAATAAAAAATTATATGATGAATGATTACTATGAAGTGGACGTAGGCGTTAGTGTCGAACCACTATAAAAGCTGTGTTCTCCCTTTACATTTCACTACTCTTTGGATTTTGATTATTGTTTTACCATAAGAAATACACTTGGGCGATCCCGTGCCCGGATAGCCAATTCCCCACGTCAACAACATTGTCTGATGGAATGTCTGGTTTTAGACATTCAATTTTACACTACGAACAATAAAATTTATTTAATCAGTATCATTTTGCAAATAAGTTTTATTCATCTGTGATATAATTGGGAAATGTAAACAAAAATATATTTTATAGACAGGTTAGCATTCGGGTGTATACTTTATTTTCAGTGTCATGTTTATTGATTTTAATTATACACTTATGGGCGAGATTTAACACATAAGACTTAACTTACATTAAAAACCACTTGGAAATGATTTAAGGACACGGATTTAGAAATACACCGCATTAGGGGTGAGCAAATGGCGGTTCGATTTAAAACTGATCTTAGTTGTTAAAACCAGTATAACCATTCAAAAAATATAAACTGAACAAAATCAAACCAATATTTTTTAAAATCAAAATCAAACCAATATTTTTTAAATTCAAATTCAAACAAATTGATAATATTTACTTTGGTTTGGTTGGTTTATTTGTTAAACCGAAGACAAAATAGACCTTCTAGTTGTTGATAGGATAACTAAAATTAACTAATTGAGTCCATACGATGCAAATATATTGAAAAACAAACTCTTTTTCTTGAAATATTAACTGAATTTAAAAAAAAGTATTATAAAATATTGTGCATGACATCATTGTTTGTGGTAATTCTTGAAAAAAAAATAACTTTTTATGCCGGTTTAACCGATTGGTTCGATTTTTGAATATTGAAACCAAATCAAACCAATAAACCAAAATAATATAGAGTAGAAAATCAAAATCAAGCGATTACCTAATAAAATCAAATTAAACAAGCCAAATTTAATAGATTTGTCTGGTTAATTCGGTTTTAATAGATAAATGCTCAATTTGTTCTACCAGCACAGGCCAAGAATTCACTAAAATTGGCAACTTAATTACTTACTGATTTTTAATGCTTTTTGGACGGCCACGAACCTTTTTCTAGGAAATTTCTACTTAATGATGGCCTTTTGTGTCGTTTTAAGAACCTTCTGGACGAAGCAATTCCATTATAATACAAGACTTCTTCTGACCAAAAGTCCACAGCTCACTTGCTTTTGCTTTTCTTCACAGTAGATCCTTTTCTTCATTGCCGAGTTCAAGGGAAAAAAATTCTGAAAATAGAGGGAGATGGGGAATTCCAGTTCAATGGTGATCGCCGCTGCTTCTGTCGCTGCTACGGCAACAGCAGCATGGGTTCTCTGTTCATCCTTTTCGTCGGAGACAATGGACTCACAAAATAGGTCGTCGGCGACAAAAGATTCACAAAATAAATCGTCCGAGACAAAGAAGTTACAAAGTAGATCGTTGGAGACGATGGAGGATCTGGATTTCCCGCACGTGGATGTTAATATTGGGGATAGTCCGATATATGATCCTGAAACTGAAGCCGGTTTATTTGGTAAGGCGACTTTTTTTTTTACTCTTTCCTTTTCTTCCTTTTTTAAGGCTATTAGTACCTCAGTTTTTTTGCAATGTTGTGCTAGCCGTTTGCCACCTGTTTGGTTTTGTAGAATAAAGATGAGACTTGTCCAGGATTACCATGTTAAATACTCATCAGCCTGCTAATTTAACTGTCAGAATGCATAAAAAATTGTGAGTTTATGATAACTGAAATCCATTAGCCAACTTGGAATTAAACATCATTTTTTTTAATAATATTGATTCTTAACGCGTGCACTGTGGATTTACAACTCAAGTTAGAAGCCTTAAGTACAACTTAATTAAGCGGCCATTGCCAATAGGATATCATTTGTTATTATGTAGGGCTGAAAAAATGTGGATAAACAGAAATAGGAATATTATAACAAGCGGCGTTATGTCACACGCTTCGCAGTGAGCTGTTTGTTTACAAAGCTTATACGTTTAACCCATCTAAAATAAAATGATTGACACGTATATTTTGATGTTAAAATTATGTGTTTTATTATTATTTTTCATTGCAATATCTTATTTATTTTTTAGTGTGAATCTTCTATTCTATTATTAACTAATAAAAAATGAATTTGTATATAAAAATTATTTGTTAGGTCCTATTTTTAAACAATATTAAGACTTGTTAGTATTTATAAATGGATGTTTTGAATTTGTGAATGAAATTTATGTGTAAGATTCTATTTATAAACGATGTTATGATCTAATAATATTTATCAATTAGCATTTTTAATTGATAAATAAAATTATTGTTAGATCCTGTATTTTAATAAAATTATTGTTAAATAAAAAACGATGTTATAAATGGACTTGTTTGTTTTAACCTATTTTGTTAAATACAAAGATGTATTTGTTTATCTATAACAGTGGCAGTACACTGGTTCAAGGCGCTGAAGTTCCAAATTTACAAGGTTACTTCTAATAATCTTTATTAATTATTGGTTTGAAAGCGTATACTTTTTACATGGGATTTTCACTTAAAGGGCTTATTTGTATAGGGTAATAAGTTTTAAGGACAATACTTCTAAAAAAATAGTTTTAAGGACGTTTTTTGGGAAAAAAAATAAGAATTTATCTTTTCTAATTAGTGTCGTTACAGGAAAATATCCTGAAGGACAAAATGAATAAAAAAATCGTTCCATAAGGACAAGGGGTTAAAATTTTGTCCATAAGGATAAATTTTAGTGTAAATGGAGGAATTATAGTGGATCCCTGAATTCCTCCTTTCACACTAAAATTTGTCCTTATAGATAAAATTTCACCCTTTTGTTCTTATGAATTTTTTTTTGTTCATTTTGTCCTTGAGTCTAAAAACCCCGTCTACTTATATATTAATAAAGATAAAAGAATTTATTATTTTCGTGTATAACTTAAAATGATAAAATAATTATGAATTCTTCCTGCAAATTGTCCTTAAAACTAATTATTTAGAATTGTTGTCCTTAAAACTTATTATCTTAAAATAAAATGCACTTCAACCTAATTTCCACTTTTTTACAACATTGTTCTGTGTATGTTAATAACACAGATAAAAATTAAAGTACTAAAAAAAATGCTGCAATTAAAAATTTAGGAATAAAAAGCTACGTATAATTTCGATTCAAAAATAACTAAAATTAAATTAGTGCAAATCATTTTCACTTAAATGTATTAAATATGTATAGTTTCTAAAAGGATAATTTATGCATAAAGCATGTTATAAACATGCGTGAAGTGCATGCCGTAATGATCGTTTGAATAACTGTGTTGGATATATGCTGCTTAGCAGGAAATGAAATATGTGTTAATCGGCACATAATTCGAGGGTCTAAAATTCATCTTACCACCCATACTGAGCTTGACTGTATACAGGTATCAAAAGTTATCTCGTATGTAAGATCATTACGTAACTAATTAAGTACTTAGAATCAAATTGCATAACATTGTCAATTCTTGTCTCCAAAGTTATTAATGCTGTGAAGTATGTTCTGAATATGATTGCCTTGCATTCATTAGTCACCAGGATTCATTGCCTCAACTGTATTCGCCATTAATCAATAATTTTTCTGCCTTGAATTATAGTTATGGATAATCTTGTCCATTTCCAGTCAAAGGAGGAGGTACATGATCAAAACAGTTTGCGGTCGAAAGCTAAACAAAAGTTAAAGGCCGATGCTAATAAAAAAAATTCTAAACATTTTATCCCTAATTCCTACAATTATGGTAAGTTTTTATTTTTATTTACATTATATGAATTTTACCTTCAGTAGATGATTTAATAACATCTCGAAGAATAAAATTTATCTGTTGCTGGGATATACTAGCTACAGTATAAACTGTTGTCCAAATATTTATCTTTTGTTCATGTTTAATTATAATCGCAGTCGTGAACTCAGAGGGGCACAACAAAATACAGTCCTATAAATCTTATGAAGACACAGGAGCAGAAGCCGACTCCTCTCAGGTTGGTGGCAAAATAGAGACACCCATTTCTTTAAGGAAGCTAAAAGATGATGGTGATGACCAAATTTTAAAGCATTTAACCCCTAGAATTCATCTCCAGGGTAAGTCTTTTTTTTTTTTTTTGGTCTCCTTTAGGCACGTTTGATAGCTATGAATATTACATTTCTTAACTGAAGGATATATTTTTATCAACAATTGTGACATGATGCTAATAATCAAATATATTCAGAGACAATCAAAATCATGAGTTACAACATTTGGAATAAGAAGTACGAAAAAGAGGAGAGAATGAATGCTGTCAACCATCTCATTGAGCAGCACTCTCCTGACATAGTTCTCCTCCAGGTCATATGTTTTTTTCTCATTGTCTGCCTTCGAAAGGCAATTGATAATAATATATGACACATAATGTATATATGTTCTTCTTTCAGGAAGTTACACCTGAGGTCTACATATATTTCCAAAGTTGCAATTGGTGGGACGTATACAAATGCTCCGTTAAAGAGAAACAAGCCACCAAACAAGACTTCTGTATGACGGTACATTATTTCCTCTAAGAGAATCTCCAAAGCCTCCCTCCTAATCATTATTGATATATTTTTGTTTTTTCACTAGCGACGCCCATGTTTTAGACAACGCTGAAAATTTTGAATCCACGATGGTGGTAACTTGCGGTTTTACTCAAAATTATGGATTGTTTTGTATCCATTTTGAATCCTGATTTCAAATTATGGCTTTGAGATGCTTTTACTGACCATATTCAAAAGTTTAGACAGTCGCCTTTTAACATTGCAATTTAAAATTTTAAAATGCAGTTGAGCAAACTGCCTGTGAAAAAATTCTTCCACAAACACTTCGTTAACACCAAGACCTGCAAGTGTGTTTCTGCAGCGAAGTGCACTTCAAATCCAAAGAAAGCACTAACCGTTGCAACTTGCCATCTCAAAAGTACACATGGTGCATATACATACGATGCAGTGCGGAGGAGTCAAGCAAAAGAAGCGATCGACATCCTAAAATCCTCGCCAAACGTTGTGCTCGGAGGAGACATGAACTGGGACGAATCCACCGATGGTCCATTTCCTTTGACCAGTGGATGGTGCGATGCATGGTCTGATTTAAAACCCAAAGAAGATGGGTATACCTTCGATACAGTGTCGAATGCAATGCTCCGAGGCAAGCGGTTAGTGCAGAAAAGACTGGATAAGTTTGTTTGCCGACTGAAGGATTTTGATATGATCGACATTGAGATTGTTGGAACAGAAGCGATAAAGGGTGTTTCGCGCAAGAGTAATGGTGGGAAGAAGCTACCTTTGTTGCCTAGCGACCATTATGGGTTGATTCTTACTATTTGTGCAAAATGAAGTTAAGCATAGGTTAGTGTACGTAACCGTAGGTGTGTCTTATGTGCATGAACTATGCGCATTATGCATAGATTTTCTAGGTTTAACATGTACATTCTGTATAGATTTTCCAGGTTTAACCCGTGTAGTAGCGTGTGTATGGTCGTATGGTTTGTTTTAGCAAATTGAGTTATGTTTGTGGAGTGATGTAAATACTTTTGTAAATCAGTGGACCAGGCCAGTATGGCTTGTTATGTCATAAAATAAATTGTAAGAGCAATTTTCATTAAGTCTTCATGAGTCTCTCTATTCTAAGCCTTGTGGCTATCCCAATAATAAGTACGAGGACTGTTTATATATGTACACGAAGAATAGAGCGACTGACATTCGACAAAAAAGGCGTGAGATCAAAAGTTGTATTATACATAACGTTTTGCGATAAGATCAATTTATTGAAATAATTTATAAGAATTGTACGATATTGGAGAAAAATTGATATAAAGTTGTGTTAATTTATTTACTATTGTTTTCTGATATTGGGGAGGATAAATATTAATAGATAAAATTTATAACTGTTATGTGTTGTAAAATATATGTTTTTAAGGGTGAATACGCTTAATGCAAGGGACACTATTGTAATTGATGAGACATGTAAAGCCTATAAATAGAGAGCTTGTGTATGTTGTAAAGACATCCGAATGAATAAAAATGTCTGCTCTCTCTCATTTCTTATGTTCTTTTATTTTTGCAACACGTTATCAGCACGATTTGTTATTTTATTTTTTTGGCATTAACATTAGTTTAATAGTTAAATTATTTTTCTATCCTTTGCTGGTGGAATGTGTGGCTCAAGTTTGATTTTTCTGCGTCTGAACTTTGATATATATGTTGTTTACCTATTCTTCAGCATTCTACCTTTCATGGGCATTTGCGGCTTAGTAATTTGTTGAATGGTTCAAATTTTTTTTACTGAGTCTTTTGAGCCAAATATTATTTCCTCTGACTATTCTCTTTTAATACCTATTCTGTAGCCACATCTACATATTTACATTTACATGCCGCATTTGGATAGCAGTGACCTTTTATCACTAACTCAGTAAACAAAAGGTTACTAACTTCCTACCATTTTTCTGTCTTCAAAAACAAGCCAACGTTTTCTTCACATAAAGCCTCCTTCTCAACAGAAGTTATTATTTCAGCCTTGCATTCCTTGTATAGCAAGTACAGCCATAAATTCTCAGGTATGGATCGACAATGTTTAAACGATGATATTTGTCTGGTTGATAGTGGAACTACTCATACGATATTGAAAAACCCGAAGTTTTTCTCTGAATTATCTGAAAATATTTCATATAAAGTTTCAACTATTGTTGGTTCAGCCAATATAATTGAAGGGTCCGGAAGAGCCCATATAGTATTACCAAATGGTACACATATATTCATTCAAAATGCACTATATTCAAGCAATTCTAAAAGAAATCTGCTTAGCTTCAAAGATATAAGAATGAATGGATATCATATTGAAACTATAAATGAAAACAACAAAGAATACCTTTGTGTTATTTCTAAAATTGAAAGCCAGAAGCTTATTTTAGAAAAATTTGGTACAATTTCAACTGGATTATACTTTACCAAAATTGGCATAGTTGAATCTCATTTTATAAACATGAGCCAGAAGCTCACAGATACAAAGAAATTGATTCTTTGGCATGATCGTTTAGGTCATCCTGGATCAACTATGATGCGTAAAATTGCTAAGAACTCAAATGGGCATGATTTACCAAAACAGTTGAATTTACCAAATGATTACATGTGTACATCATGTGCACAAGAAAAATTAATTACTCGACCTTCATACAGTAAGATCACCTCTGAATCTCCAGCATTTTTGCAAAGAATTCAAGGTGATATACGTGGTCCGATTCATCCCGCTTGCGGGCCATTTAGATACTTTATGGTATTAATTGATGCATCAACTCGTTGGTCACATGTATGTTTGCTCTCTACTAGAAACATGGCATTTGCCAAATTACTTGCTCAAATAATTAAATTAAGAGCACACTTCCCTGATCATCAAATTAAATCAATACGATTAGATAATGCAGGAGAATTCACTTCTCAAGTATTTGATGATTATTGTTTATCACTGGGAATTGAAGTTGAACATCCAGTAGCTCATGTTCACACTCAAAATGGTCTGGCAGAATCATTAATTAAGCGTTTGCAACTTATTGCAAGACCGCTGCTTATGCAATCAAAGCTGCCTGTTACAGCTTGGGGACATGCAATTTTGCATGCATCCAAATTGATTAAAATTAGACCAACGGCTTATCATCAGTTTTCACCATCACAACTTTTAACCGGATCCCAGCCAAATATTTCACATCTACGAAAATTTGGTTGCGCTGTACATGTACCCATTAATCACCCACTTCGTACTAAAATGGGTCCTCAAAGAAGGTTGGGAATTTATGTGGTATTTGACTCACCTTCGATAATTCGTTATCTTGAACCTCTTACGAGTGATGTATTTACTGCAAGATTTGCAGATTGCAAATTTGATGAGTCAAATTTCCCGCCGTTAGGGGGAGAAAAGACCGTTCCAGTAGAACGGCGTGAAATTTCATGGAATAATCCCTCTATGTTTCATTTGGATCCACGTACCAAACAATGTCAATACGAGGTACAAAGAATTTTGCATATTCAAAATATTGCAAATCAAATGCCAGATGCATTTAATGATGCTGCAAAAATAACTAAATCTCACATTCCAGCAGCAAATACACCAGCTAGAATTGAAATCCCCGAAGGACCGATAGCAGCAAATGAATCTAAAGCTAGACAAAAACGTGGAAGACCGATAGGTTCAAAAGACTTGGCGCCTAGAAAAAGAAAGTCTAATGAAAAATCATCAATTAGCAAACCTCCCGAAGAGGTTCTGAATGACCCAAAGGATAACTCAAAAGAAAATCTCAATTCTCCTAAAATCAGTGAAGGAACTATTATCCCAGAAGAAATAATAGAAGCTTCCGAAAATAAAATGGTACCTAATAATAATGAGATCTCAATATTCTATACGAATTATGGAGAAATGTGGGATCGAAGTAAAATAACAATTGATGATGTATTCTCATTCGCAGTAGCTACTGAAATAACTAAAAGTCATGACTATAATGAGAATAATGATAATGAACCAACTAGCATAAATGAATGTCGAAAAAGACAAGATTGGCCAAAGTGGAAAGATGCTATTCAGGTTGAGTTAGATTCACTTCAAAAACATGGTGTATTTGGACCAATAGAGAAAACACCAGATGGTGTTAAACCAGTCGGTTACAAATGGGTATTCGTTAGAAAACGAAATGATAAAAATGAAGTTGTGAGATACAAAGCAAGGCTTGTTGCACAAGGTTTCCTGCAGAGACCAGGTTTTGACTTCAAAGAAACATACTCTCCTGTTATGGATGTCATAACATTTCGATATTTAATAAGCCTTGTAGTTTCTGAGAAGCTTGACATAAGATTGACTGATGTTGTGACAGCTTATCTATACGGTGAATTAGATACCGATATTTACATGAAAATCCCAGACGGATATAAATTGCCTGAAGCAAAATCAAAGTCAATGTATTCATTAAAATTGAGAAGATCACTATACGGTTTGAAACAATCTGGAAGAATGTGGTATAACCGTCTTAGTGAATATTTAGTAAAAGCTGGATACAAAAACAACCTCATTTGTCCATGTGTCTTTATAAAGAAATCGGTAAAGGGATTTGTTATCTTAGCGGTATATGTTGATGATATAAATTTGATTGGAACTCCAGAAGAGATCAATGAAACAATAGATTACCTAAAACAGGAATTTGAAATGAAAGATCTTGGAAAAACCAAATACTGTCTTGGTCTACAAATTGAGCACAGTAAAAATGGTATATTAATCCATCAATCAAATTACATTGAGAAAATCCTGAACCGTTTTCAAATGGATAAAGCATATCCACTTAGTACACCTATGGTTGTCAGATCACTAGATATTAAAAAGGACCCTTACCGACCAAAAGAAGATGAAAATATACTTGGTCCAGAAGTACCATATCTCAGTGCAATTGGTGCATTATTATATTTAGCCCAATGCACAAGACCAGATATTGCATTTTCAGTCAATCTTCTAGCAAGATATAGTTTTGCACCAACTAAAAGACACTGGAATGGCATAAAACATATCATGAGATATCTGCGAGGAACCACAGATTTGGGCTTATTTTATTCTAACACAGGCAATAATCCGATTCTAGTTGGTTATGCTGATGCAGGTTACCTTTCTGATCCACATAAAGCAAGGTCACAAACTGGATATGTGTTTACTAACAGTAATGCAGCTATTTCATGGCGATCTATAAAGCAAACGTTGGTAGCAACATCATCTAATCATTCTGAAATATTAGCACTACATGAAGCAAGCCGAGAATGTATTTGGTTAAGATCATTAATCGAACATATTCGAAACACATGTCAACTTCCCTCAACTACAGAAAGATCAACCATTATTTATGAAGACAATGCCGCATGCGTAGCTCAGATTCAAGCAGGATACATCAAGGGTGATAGGACGAAGCACATTTCTCCCAAATTCTTCTTCACACATGAACTTCAAAAAGACAATAAGATAGAAGTGAAGCAAATTCAGTCTCAAGAAAATCCAGCAGATTTATTCACCAAAGCACTTCCAAAGTCAACATTTCAGAAGATGGTTTATAAAATTGGTATGCGTCGTTTGCATCACCAAACTATTTGAATAATGCGTTACGAATCAGGGGGAGCATATATAATGCTATAGTGTACTCTTTTCCTTCACTAATATTTTTCCCACTGGGTTTTTGTTAGTAAGGTTTTTAACGAGGCATTATTTTGATCCAGAAGTATCAACCCTCATTGGAACATTGTCAATATGTTACCTAGAGATGAAAATTGTACTCTTTTCCTTGTTTATGATTTTCCCACAGGGTTTTTCATAAAAAGGTTTTTAATGAGGCAATCAATCTTATCATCTTTGCATACGCATATTCAAGGGGGAGTGTTGTAAAATATATGTTTTTAAGGGTGAATACGCTTAATGCAAGGGACACTATTGTAATTGATGAGACATGTAAAGCCTATAAATAGAGAGCTTGTGTATGTTGTAAAGACATCCGAATGAATAAAAATGTCTACTCTCTCTCATTTCTTATGTTCTTCTTTTATTTTTGCAACATTATGTACTTTTTAATTATTTATTGTGCCAGCATGCTAATTAAATAGTAATGATAGTAAAATAATTATGGTCAAATTCTTCAAAATGTCTTGTGACTTATGTTCGACCATGAAGCGATGAAATGACAACAACAATGGCAGCAAGAACAACAACTAAACCGTACAGATTGGATTAGCTATATGAAGCCAAAAACGAAAAGGCAAAATTCACATAATGGTGATAATAACAAAAAATGATTTAAAAGTAAAAACATAAATAAAATAAAATAAAAAATAAATATTTAAACAAATAATAATAGTCATAATAATGAATGGATAAATAACGATGATGTTGTTGTTGATGATGATGATAATAATAGCAGTACCAGTAGTAATAGATATTGAAGACCAACGCTACGCCTTATATACCTATACATTAGTTCTATCATCTACAACTAATAACACTCTCCTTCAACTAATCAAAAACACAAGATTTTGGTACATGTATTGCAAACTTTCATGCGTTCATGTTCAGCACGAACTCTTCAGATATATTCAAATTTCTCAAGTCACTTTTTAGTAATTCCTCTCATATCATACTTAATCGATCTCTACCTTTTTTGAGAATTTGGTGTGGGCTTATAATCCCAATGCACACGGATGCATCGTGAGGTCTCCACTGAGGAAGTCCAAACCATTTTAAGCGGTATTGGACTAATGTCTATTCAAATGTTGCAACTTCAAGTTCGTCCCAACTATCATCATTTCTAATTCGGTCTCATTTGGTATGCCCACAGCTCTATCGCAACATACACATCTATGTTATACTTATCTTCTGGACGTGTTTGCTTTAGTAAGCCTACATTCTACACCATATGACATCGCTAGCCTGATTGTTATTCTATCAAATTTCCATCTAAACCTTTGTGGGATTTTCCTATTATAGAGAATACTAGATGCTAATCGTCATTTCACTCATCCCGCTTGTAACACCTGCATTTTTAAATAATAAAATAATTGAGAATAATGAAACTAAGCATCTTTGAAAACGTTGGAATTTGGCATCGAAACACTTGCATTCGTGGCAAATTTCCGATTTAATTTACACTATAACATGTTTCAAATGAATTTGTATTGAAAAGTTATTAATATTCAAAGTTTTATGTCGAAAAATAATTATAAGTGTAAATGTGTGTGAATATATTTATTTTACAAATATATGCATGTATTACTTCCAAAAATATCATGTGTTTGAAATTCAAAATAAACGTGTTAATAAAAGGAATTAAATCAAGAAAGAAACAAAAAATAATTACACTAAATTACAAAATTCAAATAATTAAATACACTCAAAACTAAAAGGGAAAGCCATGCAAGAAAACCCGTTTGAATGTGTTTGGGTTGACCCATGTTGCGTCAGGTCAACCCTGGGATCGACCCATCTAAGGGTTGGATCGACCCAACAACGTCAATAATGCCTTGTTCTGTTTGTTTTGAAGGTGAAACTTATTTCATTTTGAATCAGATGGACAAGGTTCACTCAGACATCTATAAATAAACGTGCAGGGCTACCCTCTAAACTCATAATTTTCCGAGTGGGCCTAGAAGCTCTGTCATTTCCTTTTTCTAATTCTTCAAAACATGAAAAGGTCAGATTTATGTTTTTGATTCAATATCTGGAGGTACCAACGGTAGATCTAGAAAGTAGATATTCAAACACATTGTCCATACGAAGCAAGTTCTTCAGATTTGATTTTAAATGGTTTATTTTATTTTAGACCTAGATCTATAAATCCGTGTAAGTTCTAGTTGGTAGATTCAAATAGGTTTACAAAAGGCAAAGACTATGAATAATAAATCTGGATTCAAATCAGATCTAGAACTTAGAGTGCTTTTTCAGCTGAGTGGATTCAAATTATATATCTTTTCTATTAATGGTATATAATATCATCAAATTCCCTTTTAATTATTGAATTTGATATAAGCCTGATAAGGATCTAGCTCATCCATACATACATCATGTTGAGTCACTACCTCATCCATACATACATCATGTTGAGTCACTGGATAAGGATCTAGCTTATAATATATTACTTTTCCTTTATAAATTGTTACTGTTACATTGTTATTTCAGCCCACCTCATGTACTCCATCTATATAAAGCACTGTATCGCACACATCTTGTAATCAATTATCCATCAATAATATTACAAACTTGTATCTATTCTACAACCTCTCTCTCTATCAGAAAATCAAACATGGTATTAGAGCCTTAACAGCTTAGCAACTTATCCACTGAAGCTAAACAACTTACTCTTGAATCCTCCTTTATTCTCCGTTCTTTCTGCTTTGCTATGCTATACAATGGGTGACGAAAACTCATCACCAATGTCAGCCTCGAGGGTGTCTCAAAATACTCAAGAGGCCACTCTTGACCTGATAAAAGCCATCATTAAGCCTCAATCTAATCTGATCTCGGTCCAGCCTAGATGACTCGAATTACCTGTTATGGAAATTGCAAGTCGAAACATCATTTAGAGGTTACGGTCTTGAAGATTACATCTTAGGAACCAAGCAAGTTCCAACCAAGTTTATAAAAGATGGTAATGACAAGTTAATAACAAACCAAGAGTACACAGTTCACCAGCGACAAGATAGTCTAGTCTGTTCATGGCTGATGTCAACCATCAGCACATCACTGTTACCACAAACAGCACATGATGTGTGGGAAGCAGTAGAAAGGAATTTCACCTCGTAGTCTTCTGCACGTATACTGCACTTTAAGAGGCAATTAAACAATATAAGGAAAGACAACATGGCAATGAATGAATACCTGCTCAAGGTCAAAGGCATTTGTGGACCAGCTATCTGCTATTGGCCACAAAATCAATGAAACTGAACAAATCTTGTCTATTATCAGTGGTCTTGATGAGAGCTATGAAGTTGTTGTTACTATAATATCCTCAGTCGAACACCAACCCCTGCTCTCCAATATGTCTACACTACTCTACTGGCTCATGAGGGAAGGATTGAGCAAAGAAAAACAACTAATTTAGGCCCTATTATCTACTACACAGTTAGCTACAAAGGAAAACAACCAGAAAGGAGCTATGGACCCCGCCAACAACAACAGTACAACTATAATCAGAGGGGAGGTCACTCGAATAGAGCCAGAGGCAGGTTTAATAGCAACAACAGAATTCGATGACAGATATGTGAGAAGTACGGTCACAGTGAAAACAAGTGCTACTTCAGATACAACGCTAATTACACCCCAAACCAAAACAACACAAACAACTCAACTATCAATGCAAAAACACGCAAGGACAATCTAGGGTAAGCAGAGGCTCACAATACTGAAAATGCAATAATTGAAGACATAAATAATGAGTGTTGGTAACCTGACTCGGGTGCAAGTCATCACGTGACAAACAACTTAAACAACCTGAATCTCAGCAATTGGGAGTGCAAAGGTACGCAAACCTTAACTATTGGTAACAGTAATAATATATACATCACAGACACACACAGGAAATGCAAGTTTAAATGGTTCTAGACCTTTATTTTTAAATAATTTGCTGCATGTTCCAGAAATCTAATGAGTGTTTCACATTTGCCAAAGATAATAACGTATTCTTTGAATTCTACCCAAACATATGTCTAGTCAAGGATATACTGACTTGAGAAACTATTTTGGAGGGTAGGGAAAGTAATGGACTATACAAGTTTACTACAAGTACAGAAAATCTAAATTTTATAACAATTACAGTCCAAATATTAATAATGTTTCTAAGTCATGTAATTCTTTTAATCTCTAGCATGATAAACTGGGGCATCCAAGCATAAAAATTGTCAAAGTTGTATGCAATAAGAATAAAATCTCTATTAATGATATTCCAAATAAATATGTATGTGAATTCTGCCAAATGGGTAAAAGCCATAAACTTGCATTTCCACACTCTGAAACTACATACACAACACCACTAGAACTCGTTGCTACCGATGTATGGGGACCTGCACCCATAACCTCTGATTATGGATACAAATATTACATTTCCTTTATTGATGTTTATTCTAGATTTGTATTGATTTACTTTTTAAATCAAAAGCTGAAGTAAAAAATATTACCATGCAATTTATAAATACTATTGAAAAACAAATTGGTCACCAAGTTAAGAAAGTTCAAACTGATGGAGAAACAGAATTCCTTCCACTAAAACAATTTTTCAAAATAAGGGGATTGAACATAGAATTACATGTCCACACACCTCAGAACAAAATGGTCTTATTGAAAGAAAACACAAACATATTGTAGAGACTGGTCTAACATTGCTTGCGAAAGCCTCTGTTCCACTAAAGTTCTGGCCAAAGGCATTCAACACTGCTGCATACTTGATCAACATCATGCCAACCAAAATACTTAATTTCAAGTGCCCACAGGAAGTGTTGTATAATGTTAGACCAGACTACAATCACCTAAAAGTTTTCGGATGTCATTGTTTCCCTTGGTTAAGACCATACAATGCACACACACTAGAATACAGGTCTATGCCATGTACATTTCTGGGATACCTCAAAGATCACAAAGGGTATAATGCATAGACATCAAAGGTAAAATCTATGTTTCAAGCCGTGTGGTGTTTAATGAAGATGTGTTCCCTTTTAGCACATCAGAAATTAAAACAACCAAAAATTCCAAAATACCAAACAGTTATGATCTCAATGATGATGAAGTCATAATTCAGCCAATACAACAAGAATCACGCAACATAAATCAAGAGGAGGATACACACACAACATCAAGTCACAACACCAAATAAGGAAGCAAACATATGAGGAAATTAGCAGAAATGAAAGGGAAGAAAACAAAATACCTAAGGGTGAAGCAAGCAACAACACCAACACAAACCAGCTGGAACCCGTCAAAGGCATAACTAACAACACCCAATGATGACGAGGGCGAAGAGTGGCATTTATAAGCCCTAAGTTTTTAACATAAATCTGGACTCAACAGAACCCATGTCATACAAGGAAGCTGCATCAAGTGCTAAATGGAGAGAAGCAATGCAAGAGGAGTATAATGCACATCTCAAAATAAAAGCTGGACATCGGTAGAGATGCCAAGCGGCAAAACATTATAGAACGCAAATGGACATATAAATTAAAACGAAATGCTGATGAATTAGTATCAAAATATAAGGCTAGGCTTGTAGCAAAGGGTACTCACAGCAGTGTGGATTCGATTTCACTGAAACATTCTCACCTGTCGTGAAACCCACCTCAATTCGAATAATTCTAATCATAGCCTTATATAAGAACTGGTCCATTAAGCAATTGGATGTTAATAACGCTTTCTAAATGGTGTTTTGCAGAAATAGGTCTTTATGGAACAACCACATGGATTTATTTAGAAAGGACAAGAAACTATGGTATGCAAACTTAATAAGGCAATATATGGACTAAAGCAGGCACCCAGGGTATAGTTCAATAAACTAAAAGCAACACTGGTTAAGCAAGCTATCAGTCAACAAGATCAGACAACTCCATATTCACAAAATTTTCCAACAGCAACATTACCTACATTCTAGTGTATGTTGATAACTTCATCATAACAGGAAACAGTGACATAGAAATCAACAACATCACCAACCTACTAGACATTGAATTCTCTATAAAAGATCTCGGGGAACTCAATTACTTTCTAGGCATTGAAGTAAAAAAGGAAAGCAAGGACTGAAATGCATCTTAATTAGAAAAAATACATTCATGAAATACTTCAAAGAGCCAACATGGACGAAGCAAATGCACTTCCAACACCCATGGCAACAAATCAGCAACTCTCAAGAGATAGAGACAACCATTCCAAAATCCAAAACTATATTGAAGCATAGTAGGAGCCTTACAATATATCACAATTGCACGACTGACATTGCTTACAGTGTCAATAAAGTGAGTCAATACATGCAGTGGCCTACATTTGATCACTGGACAGCAGTTAAAAGAATTATACGATACCTCAAAGGCACTACTAATCAAGACTAATACTGCAGACCAGCAAATCATTGACTATAAATGCTTATGCAGACGCAGACACTGGGGAACTGATCAAGACGACAAAAAATCAACAACAGGATACTGCATCTTTATGGGAAAAACCCAGTATCCTGGTGCGCAAAAAAGCAAAACACTATGTCTCATTTAAGTACTGAAGCAGAATTCGGGAGTGTAGCAAGCAGTGCAACAGAAATATTATGGATACAATCTCTATTCAGTGAACTTAAAATGGAAACCGAAAAGAAACCTATGGTATGGGGCGACAATGTCAGTTCAATAGTTCTTATAGCGAACCCAATATTGCACTCAAAAAACTAAACACATCAAACTGGATCTATACTTTATCAGGGAGCAAGTCATTAGCCAGAAAATTAAAGTAGGATACATACCGTCGAAGAGCCAGAAGGCAGATATACTCACCAAACCCTTGCCGAAGACAACATTTTCACAGTTGAAACATGAGTTGAATGTAGACGAGGAAGAAGCGACACTACGGTCCACTGCTTGACTTATCTACCTGAATAATGTCCAGTCCCTCGAATCTATTGTTAACCTTGCAACTTGGATCTACCTCTCTATTGTGTTGGTGGCACAAGAATGTTATTCTCCTCTTTCATTTCCATTTTTTTCGGCTGCAACCCTAATTTGGTAAATTAGGTTTGAGGGGGGGTGATAAGGATCTATCTCATCCATACATACATCATGCGGAGTCACTGCCTAATCCATACTTACATCATGCTGAGTCACTGGATAAGGATCTAGCTCATAATATATTATTTTTCCTTTTATAAATTGTTACCGTTACATTGTTATTTCAGCCCACCTCATGTACTCCATCTATATAAAGCACTGTATCGTACACATCTTGTAATCAATTCTCTATCAATAATATTACAAACTTGTATCTATTCTACAACCTCACTCTCTATCAGAAAATCAAACAAAGCCATGTTTAGGATAATCATAATAATTGTTTATGCAAGTATCCTAATCGAATTGCAAATGGTTAGAAGAATACGTATATGAAATTGGTATTATTGTGAAACGAAATTTAAATAACAAAAATAAGTAATATTGGGTTTGAAAATTATGAAAAAGTGGCATAAGCCTAAAAGTGAGAAATTTACAATAATATATCAAAACTTAAGAACTAAGATAAAAAGGAGATGCTAATGAATAAATTAATTGGAAGTTACTATTAGGTTAGTTGACTGGTTGAGAGAAGGGGATAAATTTCCATAATTTAATATTGTAGGAAAGACGATAAATATAATTGCAAAAGATAAAAAGGGTAAGAAAATTGGGTTAGCGCAAATAGGGATGTTACTATGCACTATCTGACAATTAAGAAAAGAACAAAAAAGAAGATTGTGCAATTGTGTGTTTTTATGGAGGCAATATTAAAATAAGGAAATAGATTTTAATGCAGTTTCGGTAACCAACCAAGTGGAGGTAACACTACTTCCTAGAAATAGACTAACACTAACTATAAAGTAAGTATATATGTAATGAAAGAAAGTAACAGATGAGAAGCAACAATTCAGATATTTATAATTTTCTACGGTTAATTACTTATTTTCTTAAAAGTGCATATATTATATATATATATATATATATGTCAGTTAAAAGACGTGGATTTAATCATCTTTTTGCGTGGGAAAAATAGATTAAAAAGTGTAACTTCGCAAATGTAGGATAAATTAAAGAGAACTAAATTTATAGTAAACATATGTACAAAATGGAATAAAAAGGAATTAGATTGAATTAGGCAAATTAAAAAGATTTGCGGTAAATTATGACAAGTGTTATAACTTAAAAGTAACAAAAAAATGAACAGATTATTATAATTAATAAAAAATATGTTGACATGATAAGAAATCATAATAAAAAAAGAGAAAGAAGATAACCTTTTATGATGAAAGTAGAATATCATAGGCTATGGCTAGGAACTGGGTCAATAGGTTGAGCTCAGATTTAAGATTGAGCTAAAAAGAAAGAAAGAGAAATTAAGAAAATCTGAATATTTGTAGAAAACTTATAACCTGAGGGTTGTAATTAAAAAAATAAAAGAGAAAATAAGAAAGGCTTATTAAAAATAAACACAAATTTGGATTCAGTTTAATAAGCATGTATCAGTAGTGGTTCATTCCTGCAACAAATGTTGATTGGGGAAAATAAGTGACCAATAAAGGTAATAAGCAAGTAAATAAGGCCCACATTACATGAAACTGTGCAGATAACGCAAGCTAGTGTTATAATATAAGAGAAGAAAAGTATGCTAAAAGCATAATGAAAGATTAGACATATGGTCTAATAAAATGGTGAGATGCATTTGAAAAGTCTAGATGAAAAGCCTAACGAAGCAGATCATCACAGATGCGTTAGTATAGTTAACGCACGTTCCAACATGTTATTCCGCGAGGATGGAGAAAAATGCGAGAATTCTACAGAACTTAAGGATACTCTAGGACGACCCTCTAGAGTAGGCCCAAAGAAGCCGCACCTCCGGAGATAGGTCTGCAGGGGTTTCATAAAAAGAGTATGCCTTGACATGTTAGTATCTTGGGCCTAACGAAGATGTCCTTTACTAACGGTCAGAAGACTGATAGATGACATAAGGATTTGGCTGTTGCCTCAGCTTTGAGAGCAGGCTTCGTGGTTAGGACCTAATAAGGGTAGTAACCGTTTGGATACCTATCATCATCAGTCAGAGTGAAAATGGAAGGATTGGAACTAAACCAAAAGGCCAACGATTTTTCACTATCAAGACATCAGATGAGGGACAATAGTAGTTGGATGTTTAGATTGCTTGCTATAGGATATTTTTCAGTTAGCTCTTGATGGATCTTTCAACTAGTTGAGTGGAAGGGGCTGCGTAGGGAAATAACCACGGAGAAAGAGATATACAAAATAGAATATCTGTATTGTAGACCTAAGGAAGTTGCTCCTTACAGATATAAAATCTCTGACTGAGTTTCGTACAAGGGTAAGCCTTGTTATTGGAACTCGGGTAGTAGATGGTACGAGTACATGTAAGTCCTCAGTGCAAGCATTGGGTTTAATATCATGAATATCTGAGCATTAAAGCGAGCTGATGTGGACGTGGTTTCACATTTTCTTTTCAAACGATGGAGCATCTGTATTTATAGACCTCACGAAGCCATCCTCTACAAATGTAAAAGTAGTACTCTTTCGTAGTGAGACGACAGAGTTCTATTGAGGAGGATACAAAGGGTATTATGGGCAGTATCTAGGACTGCAATAGTCAGTTGGGCATATAGTTACATATATATTGGTTATTATGCTTGGTCTACTTGGGAGTAGATGGGTACAGATTATGCATGGATGCGAGAGTATTGTAAAACCAAATAACCTGATAAAATAAAAATGGTAATAAAACGGTATATGTAGTGTTAAACTTAAAAGTATATAATTTGCACATTCACCAGAACATTAGTTCTGAACCCTCCTCATAACAATCCACATGCTAGGTGACAAACAAAGATTATTCACCTAAGAGACAATAATTTAGAAAGTGTGAATATTTTCGTAAGTATTTATCTAATATTATATTTTAATTATTTCCATTGTGAGTCTCTTATTTGTGCTATGATATATTTATTTTTACCTATTTGTAAGATACCAAATACCCAAATTGGCTTCAATATACTTAATTTTAGCATTTTGTGAAAAATTCAGACCCGACGGATTTTTGGTTGTTACATTTGGTACCAGAGCCTAGATTTAGTGGTCCTATAACACCCCGCAATTTTAATGCATATAAAAATATGCATATATGTATATATATATATATATATATTATATGCATAGATATATTTAAAGGAAAAATTAATTAATAATATAATTGCATGTAATAAGTTCATGCAGTGAAATGAAGAAAAAGATTAATAAAAGAAATTACATGCAATACATGAAATGAGAAGAAATGCAATGCAATTGAAATTACATGTGAACATTTAAAAAGAAATAAAAAGGAAAATTTGAAGAGCTTCCAGTATTTGGTCACGAAATTAGCGTCATTGCGTTCGTGGCAATTTTCTGGTCAATTTAAACCTATAGTTTACAGAAAACTAATTTAAAATGAAAGAGATATCTTTAAATTAATTATTGCAACAAAACATGAAAAAAAAAGGATTGAGAAAAGAATAATGTCTAGCACTGTTCTAAGCCTTGTTAATAAAAGATCAAGTAGCTCAGTTGGTTGGAACATGTGACTTGCATACAAGAAGTTCAGAGTTTGATCCCTGCCAGTGCCATTTTTTTTAAGGGAATGGCCAAAAAGTGGTTTAGTGTGAAAACAATTAAAAAGTGGCTTAGTGGGAAGGCGGTTTAATTAAACAGCATTCAGTAAGAAAAGGGTTAATAAGAGGTTTAATTGGGAGAATGTTCCAAAAGAGGATATATATATATATATATGGTTTGAGATAAATAATTGTTCGCATATAAAAGATTAGCATATGCATAAGAGTTGAATACAAATGAACATAATTCAAACTAAAGGGTTGCGCGCGAACAAAGAAGCAAACAAAGAAGGAATGTTTGAAATTTGATTTATATGCAAGAAGATTACATGTATTATAAATAAATCAAATTTTAAATTAAAAAAAAGATATATATACACACACACACACACACACACACAGCAGGGGTGTCGACACCACCATAGGGGTGTCGACACATGTGTCAACACCCAAGTAGGGGTGTCAACCCCTACGCATCATTCAGCACGCGTGGCATGTTTTGATTGGTGAACGTTTGTTTTTGTTGCGACGTGGCCATTTCCTATTGGTCGTATGACGTGGTTAGCTCTGATGGAGTTTAATTTAAATCTAAGGGTCCTGGTTGCTCCATACTCCTATAAGTAAGTCCTTAGACCTAATCCTAAACCATATAATTTGGTGGCTACGCAGGAGCTCTACCATGGTTCTCTCTCTCTCTCTCTCTTCTCAAATCTATTCTGAAATTAAAATATTAGCCTAGAAAGTTATGAATCCACATCTGGAGGAGAGGATCAACGTTAATAAAAGATTATTCAAAGCAAGGTTGTGAATCTAATCGAAGGGAAAAGGGGAAACCATGGATGATGGAACAGATCGGATCCAAAAATTGGGGAAAGCTTAAAGGTGAGTGGGTTTAAATTGTAGCCTTTAGATAATGTTATGAATATCGTTTAGCATTCCCCTTTTAATAAATTGTGAAATTGCCAACTTAATTATAAATTATTGTTATAACAAGTTGGGATGTTAATATGAATAGATCAGGAAATTCATATGTTGAATCTATTAAATTATTGGAATGATTACATGTTGAAAAAAAAACTTGTTAGAAATGGTTAGAACATGGGCAATAACTGTTGTTGTTATAATTATATGTTTCACTTGCGGCATATTATAGAATAAATGACATGTTTAGATTGATTGATTTGAATAATTAACCGATTGAATGTTTACATGTCAAAATAGGATTAAACATATGTTAAAAAGGACATGCGATGAAATATAGACAAAATTTGGATGACATGCAAAATTAGATTAATGTAAACTAGATTACAGTAAAAAGGATAATATGCCTAAAATTTTCATGAAATGGGAAAGAATTGTAATGGAATTTTTGGAACATAGCTTATACTATGTTTTGAGACTTTAATTTGGGAGTGCAATTTTGATATGAACATTAATGATTGAATAAAGATGAATATGCCAAAATTTTCAATTAGAAATTGTAACTTCACGTATGGCACGAGGTTAGGTTGCATTAGTGGCAGAAGTCTGCCCGGACCCGACTGGCATATCCATCAGCCACTAATGTTGAACCTAATGTGAGAGACCTAAGTACAAAAAAATATATGTAACGGTGCTAAGACACGAGGTTAAGTCAACTTGTGGTAGAAGTCTGCCTAGACCCGCCCGGCAAATCCAGCATCCACAAGTGTAGGCTTAATGTGAGAGGTCTAGTGATTATATATATATATAAGTATATATGTGTATAACAAGATATGAATAAACGGGAATAATGGTAATTAAATTAGTAACTCAGAAACTAAGAAAGGAAGGGATGTAATGAACTGAGTTAGTGTGATGCGAAGGAAAATTGATGTATTTCCCTAAATGACCTATTTCTGAGAATGTGGTTGCAAGTAGGCCACAGTAATTAAAGTAAGAAGAGTAAAGAAATTACTTGCTACCACGGATTTAGATGGGAATACGTTATGAAAATAAATCACTGATTCCTTCTATCAAACTGATAAGGTGCATGAAGTGTTTTCCTTAATTAAAATAAGGAATATATATATATATATATATATATATTACAATCAATGAAGGATACTGGAATGCAAGAGTAAAAGAAAATGGTTTAAAAGGGGAATGATAATAACCTATTATAAATAAATAACATTAATGAAAATGTTGTATAATAGGTAGACTTGTCCTAGGGACAAGTGAATATTATAACTTAGGTTATAATAAACTAGTAAGTGGATGGGATAACTGGTGAATTGAGTTAAGGAACGCTTAATTGTAAATTAAGTAATCAATAAAGGGGGAAACCTGAAACTAGTTAAGAAAAGGGGGAAAATACATTGTACTTAATTATAAATTAAGTGATCTGTAAGCTTAGAAGCGTGAAACCTTTTGATAAGAATTTTTTAGGGATAAGAGAAAATTATAACATAGGTTATAATAAACGGGTAGAGAAACTTATTAACGAACCTTAGTTAATAGAACTTAGTTAATAAGTAAACAACGATAAGTTGTATTGACAACGTAAAATGGAATTATGATTAAATGAGAAAGAATGAGGAAACCTTATGAAATAAAATAAGTTCTATTTAATCATAAATGGTAAGTGACATGTTAATTAGAAAACATGTGAATTGGACATACTTAATTACATATTAAGTAAAACATGTTATTGCAATGATGAAATCAAAAAAGAATATAAAAGAGATTGTAGATTACAGACCTTGGGCCACAATCTAAAGAAAAACATGTTGGGGCTTATTAATAAACTTAAATTGATTAAGTTGTATAACTGAAATTAATAAGCAAGAGAAACTTGGTAATTTGAATAGGAATTCAATATGAATGGGAATAACCAAGTAAACTGGAAACCTAGTGAGCTGAGGTAAGCGCGTAAAAGAATGTCTAGACATAAGGTCTAACAACATTCTAAAGTAAGGCGCTTAGACCAGTCTGTACGGTTGAGGGTGAATAACCCAAGGGGGTAGATCATCGAGGTGTTATAAAGCACGAGGAGAGCGCACATTCATCTGATTGCTCTGACGGCTCCAAGGGACTGGAAGGGGAAGCACGCGGCTTCATGAGGTACGTAAGGTGCTCCTAGTAGTCCTCTGTGCGGTGACACATGTCTTAGGCTGTGCTCGCAGAGGTTGGGTCTGCGCGTAACTACTATGTGAGTGGGCCTTGACTGCAAATGTAGCTATGCAGTCAGAATGTTGTGACGTGGTGACACCAAGGTAGTTCGGCGGTTGCCTTACGAGGAGGCAGAGAGAGAAAGGCTACAACCAAGGATAGTTGATCATCAATACCCGTCATCGGCAGCCAGTGGGATGCAGAAAGACTCGAGCTAAACCAAAGATACCATTTCATCCTTCACTATCGGGGTACGGAGTTGAGGGGAGACGCCACATGGATGTTTATATTGTTTGCGTAGGGGTGGTCGCTTAGCTCTGGTAGTCTTTACTAGTTGAGGGAGGGGCCAAGGAGGGGCTATAGCCACCACGAAAATAGGCCCTAGGTATGTCTGTATATAGAGGCTCTTTAGAGACGGGTCCGTACAGATATGGAAAAGCTCCCGATCAAGTTCCGTGTTTCTTGTATCGCCCTTCCACGGAACTCGGTGCACATTAGGGGACGTGTGATTAAGGCATCGAGCTACAAATGAAGATACGTATGGTGGACATTCTAGATACATGCATATCGGCTCTGGGTGGTGTACCGTAGACTTGAGGGCATTACTCCATTATGGAGTCTGATTCGAACAAAGGTGGTAGTCCGTACGTTTGCGTAGCATAGTAATGATAGATATATGCAAAACATAATATTGTTATCCGTACGTCACTACGGCGTAGGATGAGGGATTACGTATACTGCGATAGTGTTACGGTGGAGACCGCGCGAGTGGGGTTCCATGGTGTACCTCGATATTGGGGGTAGCTACACATGTATTGTATTAGGTTAGTTCACTGGGAAGTAAATGGGTACGACGTGTGTGTAAGCCTTGAGTTTTGTTAACCCAAGTAACCTAATAAATAAGATAATATGATTGAAAGGTATATGTAGGATTTTCCAAAGTGTATAGCTTAAATCTAGTCACCAGAAACTTGTGTTCTTACCCCCTCCTCATAACATACTCGTAGGTTAGATTTGTGGTAGGGACATGAGATATTATAGCTTTGGATACTGGTTAGGCGGTATTTTTAGTACGGTAAGGCTTTACTTTGATTTATATTATATTTTATCCAATCCGCTGTGAGATGTTTTCTGAGCTCTGACATATTTTATGTCTCTGTCTTTTCTGTAGGATACCAGAGCAAACAAATCAGAGTTTCGATAGATTGGAATTTTGAAAAAAAAAATTGGTCCGTCTCCATTCGGTTTGTCGCATCTGGTATCAGAGCTTAGGTTTAGGATTCCTATATAAATATTGAGTGAACGTATTTGTATTTTTAAAAATATAAATATATATTATATCCATAAATCAATAGAGGGACCCACTAAATAGAAAGAGCGTAATATGATTAGAAATGGGATGTTGTTTTGTACACTAAAGGAATGAATATGGAAATTCGAGACCCTTAGGTAAATTGGGTAGAGAGTGTACAATATACTTTGTATGAAAGGAAAGTGAATCCCATATGATTAGTATTTCGGGTTAGTGGGCTTGAAAACCTTATAAATTGGAAAAGTTTTGAAAAGAGGAAAATGGATTAGGAATATATATAGTTAAGAGAATTGACCTTGGGGAGTGTCTAGGAAAGCCTAGAAAATTGGAAATCCGCTTTGAGTCTAACCCCATTGTTAACTTTTAAGAACTTGAAATTATAAAAGTTTTGGGAAAACGGTTTATGGTGTTTTCAAGTTTTAATCTTAAAAGTTATAGCTTTAAATATGTAAAGAAGTACATATTGGGTTTTAAAGTAAAATGGAGTATATTTTGAAAATAGTGGTTTCTTGCGAAAACTTTATCTAAAGTAAAATTTTCTTAGTAAAAGGTGCATTTATAGAGCATGTATAGCTCGCTAGTTTTCTTGTTACATCTCATACAAGAATTTTTAATAAAGAAAGATTTGAAATCTCTATTCTTATGACAACCCTTTTTGATAAATTATTTTAAGATAATTTTGTGGGTGGACAAAATAAGTTGTAGAAAATAAGAATAGAGTAGATGTTGGCACCTTGTAGTAAGAGAAGAACTGACCTTATAGGTAAGAACAAGTCATAAACCCGATTGAGAAGATAGTTGTCCGTATCTACTCCAGTTTTATGATTTGAAAAAGAAACAGAAAATTCAGTAAAGCAAAAAAAAAAAGGAAAATTATGAGAAAAGATGAATAAGAATGGAAAATTTCCAAGATAAGATGAAGAGGAAATCGTTAACAAAAGAAAATTTTCTTATGCGGGCTGTGCTTGGATAGAAAAATAGGGAATCTTTATAAATAGTTACATAAAAACCCAAGTACGGTTAGAAAAAGGCTGGAAAAGAAAAACGGAGGATGCAGAGTTTTCCGTTTTTCGCCTTTTTGTAACATAAGAAATCGAATTTAGAAGATTAGATTTTTCTAAAATTCGAGAAATAAAGTTGGTTGGTAGGATTATGGATGCAACAATTGGATGAACTACGCTCTTACTCAGTAAGGATATGGGAAAATTTGGATGAAAAAGGTGTTTTGGTTTTCAAAATATTGCATTCATATAGAACTGCCACTATATATATAGAACTGCCACTATATTTAGGATGTGAGCATCATGTTTTAAAATGTATTTTTGAAAAACTTGCATATATATGGGAGGTACCGCTTAGGCATACATGTATTACTATGATGTATTTCACTTTGCACATGTGCACTATGTTTGCAAAAATTGGATGCACACATGATGGGTGAATATTATGCGAGAGATTATTTATTTTACCCTTATAAAATTTCAGGGACGAAATTTCCTAAGGGTTGGAAAATGTAACACCCCGTATTTTTAATGCAATTAAAAATATAAAAATATGCATATATGTATGTATGTATATATATACAATATGCATAGATATATTTAAAGGAAAAATTAAACAATAATATAATTGCATGTAATAAGTTCATGCAGTGAAATGAAGAAAAAGATTAATAAAAGAAATTACATGCAATACATGAAATCAGAAGAAATGCAATGCAATGCAATTAAAATTGCATGCGGACATTTAAAAAGAAATAAAAAGGAAAATTTGAAGAGCTTCCAGAATTTGGTCACGAAATTAGCGTCATTTCGTTCGTGGCGATTTTCTGGTCAATTTAGACCTATAGTTTATAGAAAACTAATTTAAAATGAAAGAGATAGCTTTAAATTAATTATTGCAACAAAACATGAAAAAAAAATGATTGAGAAAAGAATAATGTCTAGCACTGTTCTAAGTCTTGTTAACAAAAGACCAAGTAGCTCAGTTGGTTGGAATATGTGACTTGCATACAAGGGGTTCAAAGTTCAATCCCCGCCAGTGCCATACTTTTTAAAGGAATGGCTAAAAAGTGGCTTAGTGTGAAAACAGTTAAAAAGTGACTTAGTGGAAAGGCGGTTTAATTTAACAGCGGTTCAGTATGAAAAGGGTTAATAAGAGGTTTAATTGGGAGAATGTTTCAAAAGAGAATATATGTATATATATAGGTTTGAGATAAATAATTGTCCGCATATAAAAGATTAGCATACGCATAAGAGTTGAATACAAATGAACATAATTCAAATTAAGGGTTGCGTGCGAACAAAGAAGCAAACAAAGAAGGAATGCTTGAAATTTGATTTAAATGCAGGAAGATTACATGTATTATAAATAAATCAAATTTCAAATCAATATATATATACACACTCGGCAGGAGTGTCGACACCACCATAGGGGTGTCGACACCCAAGCAGGGATGTCAACCCCTGCGCATCATTCAGCACATGTGGCGTGTTTTGATTGGTGAACGTTTGTTTTTGTTGCGACGTGGCCATTTCCTATTGGTCGTATGACGTAGTTAGCTCTGATGGAGTTTTATTTAAATCTAAGGGCCCTAGTTGCTCCATACTCCTATAAATAAGACCTTAGACCTAACCCTAAACCATATAATTTGGCGGCTATGTTGGAGCTCTGCCATGACTCTCTCTCTCTTCTCAAATCTATTCTGAAATTAAAATATTAGCCTAGAAAGTTATGAATCCACATCTGGAGGAGAGGATCAACGTTAATAAAAGATTATTCAAAGCAAGGTTGTGAATCTAATCGAACGAAAAAGGGGAAACCATGTATGATGGAACAGATCAGATCCAAAAATTGGGGAAAGCTTAAGGTGAGTGGGTTTAAATTGTAGCCTTTAGATAATGTTATGACTAACGTTTAGCATTCCCCTTTTAATAATTTGTGAAATTTCCAGTTTAATTATAAATTTTTGTTATAGCAAGTTGGGACGTTAATATGAATAGATCAGGAAATTCATATGTTGAATCTATTAAATTATTGGAATGATTACATGTTGAAAAAAAAACTTGTTAGAAATGGTTAGAACATAGGCAATAACTGTTGTTGTTATAATTATATGTTTCACTTGCGGCATATTATAGAATAAATGACATGTTTAGACTGATGGATTTGAATAATTAACCGATTGAATTTTTACATGTCAAAATAAGATTAAACATTTTTTTTAGTAGAACGGATGTGTAGCGCGAGACTACACAGCCGATTAAGCATAATATTAATATATATAGGCCAGTTGACAAGCCCAACTGGTGGCTAATAGTATGAAAGTTTAAAAGAGATAATTATACAATAGATCCCACCATAACATCAATTACAACTAAAGCAAAACATCTCAAAAACAACTTCGATAATATGCAGTACATTCGCTAACCAAAATATGAAACCATAGAAGAACTTACTAAACCAGACAACCATATCCATGTTAATGCAAATCCGGACTTGAATCACCATGGTTACAACCCACCGATTCCGCTGGGCTATTAGTCACTGGTAGTGCAAGCATGAACCTAACTGGATTAAACATATGTTAGAAAGGACATACGATGAAATATAGATAAAATTTGGACGACATGCAAAATTATATAACTATATACTAGATTACAGTAAAAAGGATAATATGCCTAAAGTTTTCATGAAATGGGAATGAATTGTAATGGAATTTTTGGAACATAGCATATATTATGCTTTGAGACTTTAATTTGGGAGTGCAATTTTGATATGAACATTAATGATTGAATAAAGATGAATATGCCTAGGATTTCAATTAGAAATTGTAACTACATGTATGGCACGAGGTTAGGTTGAATTAGTGGCGGATGTCTACCTGGACCCGACCGGCATATCTAGCAGCCACTATTGTTAAACCTAATGTGAGAGGCCTAAGTGCAAAAAAAAAATGTAATGGTGCTAAGACACGAGGTTAAGTCAACTTTTGGTAGAAGTCTGCCCGAACCCGCCCGACAAATCCAGCATCCACAAGTGTAGGCTTAATATGAGAGGTCTAGTGCTTGTGTGTGTGTGTGTGTGTGTGTATATATATATATATATATATATGTGTGTGTGTGTGTGTGTGTATAACAAGATATGAATAAATGGGAATAATGGTAATTAAATTTCTAACTCAGAAAATAAGAAAGGAAGGGATGTAAAGAACTGAGTTAGTGTGATACGAAGGAAAAGTGATGTATTTCCCTAAATGACCTATTTCTGAGAACGTGGTTGCAAGTAGGCCACAGTAACTAAAGTAAGAAGAGTAAAGAAATTATTTTCTACCACGGATTTAGATGGGAATACGTTGTGAAAATAAATCACTGATTCCTTCTATCAAACTAATAAGGTGCATGAAGTGTTTTCCTTAATTAAAATAAGGAATATATATTACAGTGAATGAAGGATACCGGAATACAACAGTAAAAGAAAATGGTTTAAAAGGGGAATGATAATAAACTATTAAAATAAATAACATTAATTAAAATGTTGTATAATAGGTAGACTTGTCCTACGGACAAGTGAATATTATAACTCAGGTTATAATAAACTAGTAAGAGGATGGGATTACTGGTGAATTGAGTTAAGGAACGCTTAATTGTAAATTAAGTAATCAGTAAAGGGGGAAACCTGAAACCAGTTAAGAAAAGGGGGAAAATACATTGTACTTAATTATAAATTAAGTGATCTGTAAGCTTGGAAGTCTGAAACCCGTTGATAAGAATGTTTTAGGGACAAGAGGAAATTATAACATAGGTTATAACGGTTAGAGAAACTTGTTAATGGGACTTAGTTAATAGAACTAAGTTAATAAGTAAACAACTATAAGTTGTATTGACAACATAAAATGGAATTATGATTATATGAGAAAGAATGAGGAAAACTTATGAAATAAAATAAGTTATATTTAATCATAAATGTTAAGTGACATGTTAATTAGAAAACATGTGAATTGGACATACCTAATTACATATTAAGTAAAACATGTTATTGTAATGATGAAATCAAACAAGAATATAAAAGAGATTGTAGATTATAGACCTTGGGCCACAATCTAGAGAATAACATGTTGGGGCTTATCAATAAACTTAAATGGATTAAGTTGAATGACTGAAATTAATAAGCAAGAGAAACTTGGTAATTTGAATAAAAATTCAATATGAATGGGAATAACCAAGTAAACTGGAAACCTAGTGAGGTGAGGTAAGCGCGTAAAAGAATGTTTAGACATAAAGTCTAACAACATGCTAAAGTAAGACGCTTAGACCAATCTGTACGGTTGAGGGTGAATAACCCAACGGGGTAGATCATCGAGGTGTTATAAAGCACGAGGGGAGCGCACATTCATCTGATTGTTCTGACGGCTCCAAGGGACTATAAGGGGAAGCACGCGGCTTCCTGAGGTACGTAAGGTGATCCTAATAGTCCTCTGTGCAGTGACAAATGTCTTAGGCTGTGCTCGCAGAAGTTGGGTCTGTGCGTAACTACTAGGTGGGTGGGTCTTGACTGCAAATGTAGCTATGCAGTCAGAATGCTGTGAAGTGGTGACACCAGGGTAGTTCGGCGGTTGCCTCACGAGGAGGCAGAAGAGAAAGGCCACATCCAAGGATAGTAGATCGTCGATACCCGTCATTGGCAGCCAGTGGGATGCGAAAAAACTCGAGCTAAACCCAAGATACCATTTCACCCTTCACTATCGGGGTACGGGGTTGAGGGGAGACGCCACATGGATGTTTAGATTGTTTGCGTAGTGGCGGTCGCTTAGCTCTAGTAGTCTTTACTAGTTGAGGGAGGGGCCGAGGTGGGGCCATTGCCACCACGAAAACAGACCCTAGGGATATCTGTATATAGAGGCTCTTTAGAGACGAGCCCGTACAGATATGGAAAAGCTCCCGACCAAGTTCCGTGTTTCTTGTATCGCCCTGCCACGGAACTCGTTGCACATTAGGGGACGTGCGATTGAGGCATCGAGCTACAAATGAAGATACGTATAGTGGACAGTCTAGATACATGCATATCGACTCTTGGTGGTGTATCGTAGACTTGAGGGCATTACTCCGTTATGGAGTCTGATTCGAACAAAGGTGGCAGTCCGTACGTTTGCATAGCATAGTAATGATAGATATATGCGAAACGTAATATTGTTATCCGTACGTCACTACGGCATAGGATAAGGGACTGTGTATATTGGGATAGTGTTATGGTGGAGACCGTGCGAATGGGATTCCATGGGGTGTACCTCGATATTGAGGGTAGCTACACATATACTGTATTAGGTTAGTTCACTGGGAAGTAAAAGGGTATGACATGTGTGTAAGCCTTGAGTGTTGTTAACCCATGTAACCTAATAAATAAGATAATATGATTGAACGGTATATGTAGGATTATCCAAAGTGTATAGTTTAAATCCTGTCACCAGAACTGTAACGACCTACACGTATCGAAGGATCATAGAATATTTATTTCCTTTTCATATGAGGTCATATAGTCGTGTAACTTTGGGGAACGACTATTGGGGTCATCTCCCATGTTCACGATTTTTGCCGATTTTTAAATGATCGTTTTGCCCCTAGCTGATCTTGTTTCAGCCATAACTTTTGATTGGTAAGGAGTTTTGACCTGAAACCACTTCCATTGGATTTAGATGATGGTTTACATTTCCGTAGAGTGGTTACATTAGCCAAACGGACTCACCGTTTAGGAGATATTGCTGAAACAAGGTTTAGAAGGTGAAAAACTGCTTAAGTGGGCTGATTAGGGTAATTAGCAAATGGACCCATAACCCATTTCAGGATTAGGGTTATGGGGAGGCTGAAATGAGTTAGGTTTTCATTCTATTTCAGATTTCTAGCTGCCATTTACCTCTTAGAAACTCTAACATTGGCATCCACCTTCTAATTTCATTCCAAATCACTTTCTAATTGAAGATTAAGCTAATTAGCATCAAACCAAGTCTAATCAACATCAAATTAGAGGCAAAGGCTGCTATGTGCATTGGAATTCGTGCCATTTAAAGAGTAATTTCAGATCTGAGTTTATATTTTGGCTAAGGTGAGTGATTTGCATTGTTTTCACTAATTACGGCTAATTAGGAGTGATTAGTGATAATTAACGAAATTATGGCTCAGAAAAATCTGGAAAAATTTGTAAAATTCTAAAATATTATTTTAGGGCTCTGATAGAAATTTGGGCTAATTTTGATAAGTTTTGCTAATTGTATGTTTAAACATGATTAATGGGGATTAAGGGAAAACATGTGTTTTAGGGTATGTTTGATCCATCCATATATACATGTTAAATTGTTGCTTTGATGTTTGTGGATGATTATATATGTTGCAATTACTATTTCGTATGATTTATGATTGCTTAGAACAATTAAAATGGTCGAAAACGCCGTCGTGTGGCGTAAAACAGTTGCTGGAAAAGTTGCAGGAAAAGTGCAGGAAATGGGATCGAATCCTACCCGACCCCACTCATGGAGCATCCTACGACCCGATCCGCTTGAGAATGGTGGCCACGAACCGACCCGTTCGCACTGGAAGACCATGACCGAACCGACACGGATGCCCTCCACGAACCGAAGCTTCACCAAGCCGGTTGCTTCATCACGAACCTGAACCGATGCACTCATAAGCTGAACAAGAAGCCCCACGAACCCAGCTCCGAACCGAACTGAAGGGAAGTCATGAACCAAACCGCTTCCAGGACCCAAGCTGATGAAGGAGCTCAGGAACTGGTGTGTATCACGAACCAATAGGTACCAGAGTACCACGAACCGACCCGGAGTGGGTACCACGGGCCGAACCACTTCTGGAGGACCGAACCAGACTGGATGAAGATCGAACCAAGATGATGACTAAAACCCGAGACGCAAAGGTAGTCCAAATGGGAAGTTTTACTCAGGATCCAGTTCGGAACCAACGAGTTAACTTCATGAGTTGGGCTTTGCTGCGGGACGTGTGCTAAGGGGTTATCGACATCCATAGCTTTGATTCACCGCCAAGACAGATGTTAGGCTACGGATCAGTGCAGTGGGGTAGTTATTACTCTATGGGGCAGAGTGATCGTAGCATGGCTAGGAGCTAGTGCAGTGGAGTCGTCATGACTTCATGGGGCAAAGTGGGCATATCAAGGGATTAGTGGCTATGGATCAGTGCAGTGGAGCCATCATGACTCTATGGGGCAGAGTGATCATAGCAAAGGATTTGGGTGGTCAAAGTAGTGGATGTCATATGCTTTACGCACTGAGTGAGAGATGTGAGGATGGTTGCTATGCTTGATTGTTTGATATCACTATGACATGCACACCCCTCCCCCATATCTTTACACCATATGTTAGTATCACCTTAGAGTATTGTACATCCTATTATGCTAACTCTTTGGTTGCAGGTCCAG
>JASFAX010002476.1:0-45797 GCA_030737875.1 Allium sativum
TGCTTGTACTAAGTTGCTTTGTAATGGTCAAGTATGTAATAATGCGCGAAATGTTTTTTAAAACTTATTATTTGTAATACTGAAAATTTGAGTATTTTAATAAATTAGTTTGCAAATAATTGTAGTATCTGATTTGCTTATGGAGTATTGCTACATTTAGTGTATTGTCCATTTCAGTTGCAAAAGGTTTATTTATTTTAAAATGCAACTATCAATCACAACAGTGCATAATAGTTGTAGTATATATTATTACAACAGTGCATAACTGTTGTAATAAAGTTTATTACAACGATGGAAAAAAGTTGTAAAATATACATATTACAACCGTGTTGCAACGGTGCAAAAAAGTTGTAAAAGATTTTAGTCTATTACAACTTCTTAATACATGACGGTTAGCCCACCATTGTAAAATGCATATTACAACGGTGTTCCACCGCTGTAATAGGTCATTTTGTTGTAGTTATTGGAAGGAGTGATAAATGAAGAATAGGAAGCAAAGGCGGATGTGATGACCGCAGACGATCATCAAGGAAGAATAACTCGAAATAAAACCCGTCATATAACTCATAATGCATGGATAATATATAATAATCAAATATATAACATGTTAGACCAAAAATTGGTTTTAACACCCAAATTAGCTATGATTTTAATGAAATAGAACTAAAAATCAATGAAGAACACACGGTTTATAGTGGTCCGACGTTAAAGAGCCTACGTCCACTTTCTATTCTTTTAATTGATGATTTGAATGCAAATACAACAATGATTCTCACTCAACTTCACAATTACAATGCATAAGCTCACTCAAATCTCTCAAAAATAGACTTTAAGAGATGATTTTGATCTGAATATAGTAGTGAAATTCGGCTATGAAGGAAGTTAGAGCTGAGAATTTGCCAAAAGATCCCTTCAAATGACCCCTGGTGGCCTATTTATAGGTGAAAAATCTCCTCGAAGTGGCTTCGGTTCGGAACTACGTGGCACCCATCCCATAAGAGTCGGGTTCAGAGGCCTCCAGATGACGACAGCGCATCGATTTAGTGGGAGATCGTGGGAGGAAATGGTCGTGCTTGGTCCGAGTCTTCAGGAAACATGTGTAGCAACGGTCACGGGCTCAGAAAAAAGGGGTTCGGATCAGCCGCCTCCGATCCGATCCGATGAGGCTACTTGCTTTCTTTTGGTGTCGCTGAAGTACTTCTCTGAACCGAACCGATGTGATGTCTGCGTCTTTGATTTCTGCTTCTTTCCTGCGCTGGTTCCCTCCGATCTGAACCGGTTGATGGCTTTCCCACTATTTGCTCTTTGTGTAGCCTAGTTCACAAAGTAGGATAACATTTTTCCCCCTCGAAGTACACTCTTATTTAAGATAAAGTGTGCTTCGAAGTAGTTTACAAAACAGTCTTTGAATTAAAGCCATTGAATGATCGTTTCCATTTACTTGTAGAGTTGTGTCGCTCCATAAGGTTGCAACTCTTGTTGGCTATAAATGCATTCTGAAGTGCAAGAAATCACATCATATTGTTTCGAATAATTTCGAGAATTTCCACCTGATGTCTAGTAGCTTTTCGAGGTAAGTTTCCATTGTGCATTACTGACTTTTACTTCACTTTTCTTACGTGAACCATATTGCATTTGATAAAATTGCTTCGGTTCGGAAATCAATCTTTCCGATCCGAACCATGCTCTGACCATTTGCGCAAAATATGGGCTGAGAGGTCATAAGCTTGAAGGGCTGAGTTATTCGAAGCGGGCTTTAATATCTTATCCATGGGTATACAAAGGGTCTCCTATCCCATGTATATATACGCGCTGAGACCCTCCTCCATCTCTCTTATTCTTTCACGTCGCTCTTCACTTTCCTGAAACCCTAACTCTAGCATCCAAAAATCACGAAGAAAAAACCCTTTGATTCCCATCGCAAATTCATAGGTAGTGTTTAGATCTTCGTTTTAATTCTTCCCTAACTGAATTTGGCTTCTAATTCGAGAGTAATTCGAGTAATCTCGCTTGCTAATGTGTCGATTTCGCCGCCGTGCTTCCATCCCTTTGCCATCGGCGTTAGTGACTTCATCGCCACCTCAAGATGGCTGCGGGGAGGTCGAAGTTGAAGTGAGGCATGTCAACCCATATGTATCTTGTCGTGAGCAAGTTTATGAAGCTAATTGGGTTTTTGGGTGGAGATGGGTTCAATTTGAACGTTGCAGTGATGGAGCAAGAAGAAGAAGAGAGGAAAGAGAGGGAGGTGGGTTCGGTTCGGAGTGGGTAGCATAAGGAAGGGGATAAATGGATTCAGCCTTTCGGTTCGGGTTGGAGTGAAAAGCATGGTTGTGGAGAAGACCGTCGGATCAGATCAGATCGAATCATTGGAGATTGCCAATCTGCAACGTTCTGTACATCTTCATCCGATCCGAACCGTACAAAGTGTATGTCTCTGGGACTGGAGTTCGACCCGGACCAGATAACTGAAAGCATCTATCCCGGATCCGAACTGATACTCCAAGAAGGCGTGAATTTTTGTCGTGCACGCACAAGGCCCATGCTTCCGATCCGACCCTTGTACTCATGAACATCCGTTCCGAACCGAACACTTAAAGCATGCACTAAATATGATCTAACTTAACCAAGGCCAAACAGGATTTTGCCAACTCCGGGACAGTTAGGATAGAGCCTTTTATATTGAACTTCGTTAATTTAGTTGACATAGGACTTTATTTTATGTCGCTTCTGATTGACGCCAACATATTGTCTTTACACTTTGTCATTCCATGCATGCACATACAATTTAGTTCACACACATGCACTGGGGGACACGGGTAACTTTACTCTAATCCTTGCTATTGTTTCTTCAATAGTCTAGTGATCATGGCCGAGAGACGTTCATCTAGGTTAGCAAAGAAGATAGAAGTTGCGGAAACTTCTGAGAAATTTTCTCTTGATGACATATCCTCTTCCTCGGACCCCGAATGGGACGATGAGGGCTCAGATTATGAAGTAGGAGCACATAATAGTGAAACACCTTCCAATAGTGAAGTTTCTCTGGGCGATGAAGAGGAAGGAGGGATAGGAGATAATCGATCTCCTGATGAGTTTGAGTCTGCCATTATATTGGAGTTACCCAAAGATTCTATTGAATCGACGATTGATGACGACAGACTTGTTCGAATATGTCTAAAGCACGGGATACCGAAAAGGGATACCCTGATGCCATCGAAAGCTGATCGTCCCCACAATCCTCCGGAAGGATTTATGGCAGTTACCCGATTGATGTGTATGGTTGGGGCTATTCCACCGTTTCCGCCTTTTGTCGTCGACTTTCTGAGACAGATGTGGATTGCCCCCATGCAGCTACACCCCAACTCTTATGCTTATTTATATACCTTATATATAGCATACAGAGAGGTTTTAAGTATAGAGCCTACCTTCGATGACGTCCACTTTTTTTATAATTTCAAGCATCGGACTCAAGAGACTCCTTCCTTCTCCTATTTTGAATCAGTCCCTAAGAGGAAAATTATTTCAGCTCCACTTAGCAGCAAGGTCGGCGATTCTAAGCTCGAATGGTTTTATATCAGGCAACGGCCGGGGTGCGCCAGGAGATGGACCAAATCAAGTAAAGCGTCGATTTTCTAGATCTCAATTTTGAATGTTCATACCAACACACTAACCTGCTTTCTCTTTTGTTCGCAGTTGATAACCCTAAACAAATATCGGATCAATTGTACTTTGATCGGTTGCATCGGCTTCTCAATGGCAATCAAAAGTTTCTTACCATCGACGAAGTTCTTAAGGATGAGTATCTCCATCATCACGGGTTACTATCTATTACCCGTAGCATAGGTGTAACACCCCGTGTATTCTATAACCGTGAAAGTCATAAATTAAAGTATAATTAATTTCAAATCAAAGAATTAAGGCAAACGGGATACGCCATTGCGTTCGTCTCGGAATTCTGCTTGAGATAGAGTCTGAGTTTGCGTAAAACGGATATCGTATGAAGAAGTTATAGACGAACGAAGTTGGGCGAAAAACCGGAAAACGGGTCAGAATGCACTGGCGCACTTGGGAAGTGCGCCAGAACAAAAATGCACTGGCGCACTTGGGAAGTGCGCCAGTACATTTTTGACCTGGCGCACCTGCCAAGTGCGCCCAGGTCAAAAATGACCTGCTGGCCAGGTCTGGTCTAGCCCTGGCTGGCCAGGTCTGGGTTTGGTCGATTTTCAGAAGCTTGCTTTGTCATTAGGGCTAGGTGGCAGGCTCTAATTGGTCTCTCTTTCGAATGAATGGCTACGATCAATCCAAGCAACATCGATGGTCCTAATCAGTTCATAAACTCTATAAAAATGACCCTAGACTCTGCCTAACCTAAGTCTCTAACACAATTCTCTAGCCTCCATTGCTCTCTTCTTCTAATTAAAAATAAAAATGGCGTCGCTACTCTGCTAGAATCAAAGCTAGAAGTCAATCAACATCATCCTAAATTCAAATTAGAGATTAAAGCTTCTGCAACAATTCTGCAATAACTAAAGTTCTTTCTTTAATCCAACCAAGGCAAGTACAGTTATTCTCCGCTATAAACGTTAATTATAATTTTGATATGCATTTAAAACTGAGTTTGAGGTTGTATATATATTCTCTTCTGTTGGATCTGTTTTCTGTGACTGTTCTGTATTCCTTTCTTCTTTTCTGTTTCTATAGCCAGGCTACCACGAGCCTGTGCCCAATCTCATAAAGAGATTAACGTATGAACGCAAAATTTGGGACAATTAATGAATGATGCGAAATTTGACAAGACTGAATTGAACGTATGACTTTAGATCAGAAGCATAAATATATTGGACATGTGACTTGGGATTGGATGCATAAATTTGACTATGAACATGTAATTTATATATTGCATGCATAGAGTATGTTGTAATTTAGATTTGTAACTAATTAGAGAAATGAACATATGTTATTTAGATCTGTAATTAATTAGAAAAATAAGCATATGTTATAAACTAGTTTTAGACCTATGCGTATTCTGTGATAAAAGAAGAAGAGGAACCACTGTAAGATTACATATGATTTGAGACTTTGAACAAAATGCATATAAAAGTCAAGATTTGATTTTTAGAAGATATGATTTAAAGATTTAGATTGTTGGGTATAGTTTGCATAATGATTCATGACTTAAAAAGAAGAAGATATGGAAGCTTAGGTGTAAAAGATTTACATTAATTAGGATATCTATTATTGTGATTACACCTAAATAGGGATTTTTGGATATATGGCATGCATTGGAATTAATGGTTATATTTGGTATAATTTATATGTGAATCTGCTGTAAAATGCTAGTTTAACAAAAATTGGAACATATGTTATAGGGTAAATTATATCCATATTCTGCGCTATGTAAATGAATGCAAACATGGAAGTATATGATCATATTGTGAATCATGACAATTATTTAGGCATATGAATTTAGGCCTAATTTATGTTTAGGCAAGGCATGTAAATATAACATTTAGAAATATTAAACCTGCTAAATCTGTCATCTACTAAATCCGTTGAAAATGCCTAAAACTGCTAGTTCTGTTATATTGCCTAGACTGCTAATTAGATTGAAATGCCAAATCTGTTAAATTTGTCTATTGAGATGCCTAACCTGTTATATGCCAAAATCTGCTAAGTTGCTAAAGCTATTAAATCCGTTAAGTCATATAATCTGGAAAAATCTGCTACCTGCTAAAATCTGTTATCTGCTGTGTTGATATAATCATCCTGTTATTGATATAATCTGAATTGGCATATATATATATATATTGGGCGTGCGCATAAACGGTAAATTATTAATTAATTGGCCGCAAAGATAAACATGGCTAACTCGAGGTTAGAATGAGTTTACGGCGTAATTCTGCCCGGAACCGCCCGGCACATCCAGTGGCCGCAAACAATAGGTTCTAATGTGAGAAGTTAGTCATAACCTGCTTAAGACACGAGGTTAGGTCTGGCTTGTGGCAGAAGTCTGCCCGGAACCGCCCGGCCCATCCAGCGGCCACAAGCTAGCGACCTAATGTGAGAGGTCTGGACATTAATAATTAATTAATGCAAATCTAAGATAAGAATGACGTCTAAAACGTATTGGGGGAAAATAGGGTTAAACCAACTGGATTAATAGGTGTAGTAAACCCGTCCATGAATCTGTAGGCCCAATACAAAGTTAGACAAATCTGAAAAATCTGTACATCTGATCTGTTAGTCTAAAAACTTGTTAACTTAATCTGTGAACTAGCAAATCTGAATTCTGTATGTCTGAACTTGTAAACAAGTTAATCTGAGATCTGTTAGTCTGGGGACACAAGGTTAGGAGGGGAATTACTTGTGTCATCTGTTGTTTGGGACCCATATTAGTCAGTAACCCTTTCTGGTATCAAAACTTTGACCCAACAGTAGGTAGGGTCCGGGCACGCTTACTGAACTAATTATAAGAGGTTCATTCTGATAATGGCGAGGGGTGTTGATGGTGCGTTCCAACCGAGTCATGTGCGTGCATGGATCCCGGTCTGCCTCTGAGGATGTAAGACGCCGTGACATCTGTAAATAGGTCTGTGCCAATTGGTTGTCACTTTAGGGAGTGATACACCCTATTGTGGGGCCGACACAGGATATTTATGTATTAGGGAGCCGATCGCTTGGGGTAGGGTTTTAGGGTACACTTAGTTCTGTCTGTTTCTGTTGGTACCGTCTGTTTCTGTTGGGTGGTAACACCTATCTGTTTCTGTATGGTACCGTCTGTTCGGGTGGTAAAGGCCCATTACTAGTGTACACCTAATTCTACATTCTGTTTCCGTAGGGATAAATCTGTTTCTGCTTCTGTCTGTTTCTGATCGTGTAGTAAAGGCCCATTATTAGCATTCTGTTTCTGTTAAAGTATTCTGCACCCGTTCCTGCTTCAATTTAGACATTAGGGTGACACCTAATTCTGCTATACTAGTATTAGTGCAGAGAAGTGTAAAACAATAGTTTATATCATTCTGTTTTTCTGTTATATCTGCTACACCTGTTACAGTTATCTCACATCCAGTTTTATGTTCATATCATATTATTATTATCTGTTCATATGCTGAAAGTCACTGGACTTGCCAGACTTTTTGTCTGACCCTTGTTGTTTCGCCTCCTTTCTTCCGTTTCCCCCCCAGGTTATCCAAGGAGGGAAATACTTTAGCTTGATCCGGATTTCTCTTTGCTTGAAGTGCTTAAAGTATGGCTTGGCTCTGTATAGCTTCCGTTCCATGGGGATTATGATTTTAAACCATGCATTTTGAAGGCTTTTGTACAAGACTGATATTTTGTACTTGAATTCTGAAATTGAAAGGATGTAACCATATTAACTTCTGTTTCCGCTGTAATAAAGTTAAAAATTTTCAAGTACTGTTTTATCTGTCTTGTAGTTTCTGTTCTGTTTACTAAAATGCTCCACCAAAGTTAAGGCATTCCCTTTTGTGAGTGACCTTAACGGAGGTGGGGTGTTACACTTGGTATCAGAGCTGAAGGTTACCAGATTTGATAAAAAGTTTTGAAAACTATTTTCAAAAAGGATTTAAAAAGGAAGTATTTTCAAAAGTAAAGCTTATTTTTGAAAAATAAAATAAATAATCCCTAAATTCATATATCTTTCTTTCGATTCTTTGTTTCGAGTTCCTTCCTCTTTCCCTTTTTGAATCTCTTCCTCCGCGTATAAATGCTTTTTCTAAGATATGTAAGGACTTCCGTGCGATGGGAGGAAAACCGCTTTATGGGACTGAGACGTTGTCGAGGCTAGAAGTTGGCTGAACGAATTGGAGGACTTGTTGGTACCTTTGAGATAGATGATGGGAGGAAGGTTCAACCAGCTGCTTGGTTAATGAAGGATGAAGCTTCATTTTGGTGGAAGGTCACGAATGGAGAACGTACATGGAAGACATGGATAGGACACACGATAGGAAAGTGGATCCAAAGAAGGGCACTTGCTTCAACTGTGGCGAGATAGGACACTTCACTAGGGACTGCTCGAAGAAACGAGGACAAGGGAAGAGGGCAGGACCAACTGCTGGAGGGAAGGCGAACACTTTCGAGGCTAGTGGATAGGATAGGATTAGGATAAATTTCTATAGTAGGTTTAATTTCTTTATCTGATTATGGAGTTAAGACTTTTTCTGATTCTGGTATTTTGATTTTGTAATCGATACTCTGCACTTTAATACTAGTATTATTTCTGAATTCCGCTGTAGACTCAGACCCATAAGGGTTATGGATCATCTGTTTGGGATTGGGGTTTGAGGGATATCTGTGTTAGGCGTCAAGTATGACGCAAACACTCTGAGTTTTCGTGGGGTATGATTTTATCATGCTTAACTTCCTAAGAATCATTAGGGAACCTGATCTGTACCAGTAGTCTGTAAATATCTAAATACTTTTGATAGGATTTCCAGTTTTGACATTGTCTAAAGAAGGTAATCCTCTGGGTGTCAATTTGATGTTGGTTTCGGTCTTTGGGGCCGATACTTAGGACCCATGTCTAATGGGAACCAAATTTTCGTTCTATCTGTACTCACTTCCATCATTCGACTGTATCCTATCGATCGAATCTTCGAACTTTAGGAAGAAACTAATGGGTGTAAACATGTGTTTGAGACATGTTATGTTTGATGGTTGCAAGTGGATGCAAGTGGTTGCTAGTGGTTGCCTGTGGATGCATATACACACACTAGGCACTAGATCGACTCGAAAACACTCTCATACTGCATATGGATGTGTGAGCATTTTTCAATTCTTGTGGATGCAAAATGGTTGATTTAGCACATGGATGTTGCATTTGAGTGAATGATTGTGCACTCATATAGAAATAATATATATCATCAGAATTCTATTGCATACATGTTGGACTCATGGCACTGACATAATTCGCATTAAGGAGGTCAACTGAATCAGTAGACCGCCTGATCTTTGCATTAGATAAGGAACATATACACACACTTTTGCATATGTTCATACAACATTAGAAGTTTTCTAAGGACAATGGATGCTTGTGGATGATGGTTGAGTAGATGGGTGATTGGATGGTAGGACACATTCTTCTTAACTTGAAGATTTCGGGGACGAAATCCTTTTAAGTGGGGGAGAATGTAACACCCCGTGTATTCTATAACCGTGAAAGTCATAAATTAAAGTATAATTAATTTCAAATCAAAGAATTAAGGGAAACGGGATACGCCATTGCGTTCGTCTCGGAATTCTGCTTGAGATAGAGTCTGAGTTTGCGTAAAACAGATATCGTATGAAGAAGTTATGGACGAACGAAGTTGGGCGAAAAACCGGAAAACGGGTCAGAATGCACTGGCGCACTTGGGAAGTGCGCCAGAACAAAAATGCACTGGCGCACTTGGGAAATGCGCCAGTACATTTTTGACCTGGCGCACCTGCCAAGTGCGCCCAGGTCAAAAATGACCTGCTGGCCAGGTCTGGTCTAGCCCTGGCTGGCCAGGTCTGGGTTTGGTCGATTTTCAGAAGCTTGCTTTGTCATTAGGGCTAGGTGGCAGGCTCTAATTGGTCTCTCTTTCGAATGAATGGCTACGATCAATCCAAGCAACATCGATGGTCCTAATCAGTTCATAAACTCTATAAAAATGACCCTAGACTCTGCCTAACCTAAGTCTCTAACACAATTCTCTAGCCTCCATTGCTCTCTTCTTCTAATTAAAAATAAAAATGGCGTCGCTACTCTGCTAGAATCAAAGCTAGAAGTCAATCAACATCATCCTAAATTCAAATTAGAGATTAAAGCTTCTGCAACAATTCTGCAATAACTAAAGTTCTTTCTTTAATCCAACCAAGGAAAGTACAGTTATTCTCCGCTATAAACGTTAATTATAATTTTGATATGCATTTAAAACTGAGTTTGAGGTTGTATATATATTCTCTTCTGTTGGATCTGTTTTCTGTGACTGTTCTGTATTCCTTTCTTCTTTTCTGTTTCTATAGCCAGGCTACCACGAGCCTGTGCCCAATCTCATAAAGAGATTAACGTATGAACGCAAAATTTGGGACAATTAATGAATGATGCGAAATTTGACAAGACTGAATTGAACGTACGACTTTAGATCAGAAGCATAAATATATTGGACATGTGACTTGGGATTGGATGCATAAATTTGACTATGAACATGTAATTTATATATTGCATGCATAGAGTATGTTGTAACTTAGATTTGTAACTAATTAGAGAAATGAACATATGTTATTTAGATCTGTAATTAATTAGAAAAATAAGCATATGTTATAAACTAGTTTTAGACCTATGCGTATTCTGTGATAAAAGAAGAAGAGGAACCACTGTAAGATTACATATGATTTGAGACTTTGGACAAAATGCATATAAAAGTCAAGATTTGATTTTTAGAAGATATGATTTAAAGATTTAGATTGTTGGGTATAGTTTGCATAATGATTCATGACTTAAAAAGAAGAAGATATGGAAGCTTAGGTGTAAAAGATTTACATTAATTAGGATATCTATTATTGTGATTACACCTAAATAGGGATTTTTGGATATATGGCATGCATTGGAATTAATGGTTATATTTGGTATAATTTATATGTGAATCTGCTGTAAAATGCTAGTTTAACAAAAATTGGAACATATGTTATAGGGTAAATTATATCCATATTCTGCGCTATGTAAATGAATGCAAACATGGAAGTATATGATCATATTGTGAATCACGACAATTATTTAGGCATATGAATTTAGGCCTAATTTATGTTTAGGCAAGGCATGTAAATATAACATTTAGAAATATTAAACCTGCTAAATCTGTCATCTACTAAATCCGTTGAAAATGCCTAAAACTGCTAGTTCTGTTATATTGCCTAGACTGCTAATTAGATTGAAATGCCAAATCTGTTAAATTTGTCTGTTGAGATGCCTAACCTGTTATATGCCAAAATCTGCTAAGTTGCTAAAGCTATTAAATCCGTTAAGTCATATAATCTGGAAAAATCTGCTATCTGCTAAAATCTGTTATCTGCTGTGTTGATATAGTCATCCTGTTATTGATATAATCTGAATTGGCATATATATATATATTGGGCGTGCGCATAAACGGTAAATTATTAATTAATTGGCCGCAAAGATAAACATGGCTAACTCGAGGTTAGAATGAGTTTGCGGCGTAATTCTGCCCGGAACCGCCCGGCACATCCAGTGGCCGCAAACAATAGGTTCTAATGTGAGAAGTTAGTCATAACCTGCTTAAGACACGAGGTTAGGTCTGGCTTGTGGCAGAAGTCTGCCCGGAACCGCCCGGCCCATCCAGCGGCCACAAGCTAGCGACCCAATGTGAGAGGTCTGGGCATTAATAATTAATTAATGCAAATCTAAGATAAGAATGACGTCTAAAACGTATTGGGGGAAAATAGGGTTAAACCAACTGGATTAATAGGTGTAGTAAACCCGTCCATGAATCTGTAGGCCCAATACAAAGTTAGACAAATCTGAAAAATCTGTACATCTGATCTGTTAGTCTGAAAACTTGTTAACTTAATCTGTGAACTAGTAAATCTGAATTCTGTATGTCTGAACTTGTAAACAAGTTAATCTGAGATCTGTTAGTCTGGGGACACAAGGTTAGGAGGGGAATTACTTGTGTCATCTGTTGTTTGGCACCCATATTAGTCAGTAACCCTTTCTGGTATCAAAACTTTGACCCAACAGTAGGTAGGGTCCGGGCACGCTTACTGAACTAATTATAAGAGGTTCATTCTGATAATGGCGAGGGGTGTTGATGGTGCGTTCCAACCGGGTCATGTGCGTGCATGGATCCCGGTCTGCCTCTGAGGATGTAAGACGCCGTGACATCTGTAAATAGGTCTGTGCCAATTGGTTGTCACTTTAGGGAGTGATACACCCTATTGTGGGGCCGACACAGGATATTTATGTATTAGGGAGCCGATCGCTTGGGGTAGGGTTTTAGGGTACACTTAGTTCTGTCTGTTTCTGTTGGTACCGTCTGTTTCTGTTGGGTGGTAACACCTGTCTGTTTCTGTGTGGTACCGTCTGTTCGGGTGGTAAAGGCCCATTACTAGTGTACACCTAATTCTACATTCTGTTTCCGTAGGGATAAATCTGTTTCTGCTTCTGTCTGTTTCTGATCGGGTAGTAAAGGCCCATTATTAGCATTCTGTTTCTGTTAAAGTATTCTGCACCCGTTCCTGCTTCAATTTAGACATTAGGGTGACACCTAATTCTGCTATACTAGTATTAGTGCAGAGAAGTGTAAAACAATAGTTTATATCATTCTGTTTTTCTGTTATATCTGCTACACCTGTTACAGTTATCTCACATCCAGTTTTATGTTCATATCATATTATTATTATCTGTTCATATGCTGAAAGTCACTGGACTTGCCAGACTTTTTGTCTGACCCTTGTTGTTTCGCCTCCTTTCTTCCGTTTCCCCCCCAGGTTATCCAAGGAGGGAAATACTTTAGCTTGATCCGGATTTCTCTTTGCTTGAAGTGCTTAAAGTATGGCTTGGCTCTGTATAGCTTCCGTTCCATGGGGATTATGATTTTAAACCATGCATTTTGAAGGCTTTTGTACAAGACTGATATTTTGTACTTGAATTCTGAAATTGAAAGGATGTAACCATATTAACTTCTGTTTCCGCTGTAATAAAGTTAAAATTTTTCAAGTACTGTTTTATCTGTCTTGTAGTTTCTGTTCTGTTTACTAAAATGCTCCACCAAAGTTAAGGCATTCCCTTTTGTGAGTGACCTTAACGGAGGTGGGGTGTTACAATAGGTCATGGGTCGGGTCCATATGTATACATACCTCCGGTGGACATTATTCCTGAAACGGGCGAGGGCTCGAAAAGTCCAACAATACCTCTTCGGACTTCACCTTCTCCATTCTCAACTCAGGACGACGATTTAGCCAACATAGCTGAAAAGCACAGAGAAGGGTATACCGTCCCTAATGATGCTATTTCTCCTGAGAAGTCAACATCCCCTAAAGAGCTACCAACAGACGCTTCTCAAGGAGATGTCCCTACTACCGACGATTCCACATTTCAGGGTTTAGGAGATCTCCCTCTACCTGAAACCATAAATACTTCATAGGACTTTGGCACAAATCCTTTAACTTTCACTTCTTCAGAGGAGACTACTCCCGTGAAGGCCAAAGAGTCCACTTGCGTTGGCCTGGCTTCAGACTTGGGTTTGTCGGGGGGAACACCACTTAGGATGCACCCAACACAATAGCACCACACTTCACAACACTCACTTCTCGTGTGAACACTGATTCTCCACTTACATTGTTGCACAGGTACAATGTCTCGCCCCTACTATGATGTCAGAAAAATATGTCGTAGCATGTCTAGACCTCCTTCCGATGTCGAGCATGATCGCCGTGAAAGCCGGGGTAGAGATGACAGAAGGCCTCATGATTCTTATCGGCCACATACCTCGCGTTCTCGCTCCCCCGTCCGGTCGGATCCAGACCCATATAAAAGCTATCAGAGTCGTCGAGGAGAAGACACGTCGCAGCCCAAAGACCGAACTTCTTCTCAAGACAAACAAAGTCGGGGAAAAAGTCCACTGAAACATGCCGATTCACGAGACAGACATCGGGTTTCTAAGAAGCGATCTGGAAAGGATGACGCAACCATCGTGCCTACTAAGCATAGAGACACTGAGCTAACATACTGCAAACCTCCACCACTGGATGCTGAGTCCAAAGTTAAGCTGACATATCTTGAGAAGCAGTTCCTAGATCGTTATTTTGAAAATTTGACTTTTTTACCTGCTCTTGAGCCTGTTTCCTCAAATTGGGCAGATGAGTCTAAAGCGAAGATTGACGCAGTCGAGAAGCAATTCTCGGAGATGTTCAAGTATTCACGCAATCTCTCCAGAATCATTCGGACTTTAATTATAGATGTTAATTCGATGAAAAAGACTGCAGGCCTTGAAAAATTTGGAGAAGGACCTTGAGGACACACAGACTCAACTTGCCATCGCTCAACGAGATGCTAACAACTTCAAGCAGCAATTTGAGGAGTTATAGAAGCGTTATCATGACTTGCTGGAATCTCATAGTCAAGAGCGTTTGGAGTTGAAGAAATAGGCGGAAGACGCTAAGTCGGACAATGTCAAAATGCAATTGGCTTACAATGCTCTTGAGCAAGAAAAAGCTGAGTTAGCGAGAAAAAATGCTGAACTGGAGAAACAAAATGCTGACTGGGAGTCCAAGTTAATGGAAGCCGAGAATAGGGCTGCCCTAGCTGAGGGGAATGTGGAAAATGTCATTAAATCTGCTAAAGAGACCCGTAAACAGCTATCAGAGGCTCAGGAAGAAGTGCATGGTTTTGGCGAATTACTGACTGAATTCTTCGCGCACATAATTCGTCGCCGAAACATCTCTTGGATTGAAGACTATCCAACTACCTTAGTTCACGTATAGAGTTAAATCATTGAATGGGAGAAAGAGGAACTTAAGGTGGACTTTGTCGACAAAGATAAACTTATGGAAAAGTATCTGAGAGATGATGAGCCAGCACGCCTGGCCGAGGGGCGTCGCCTCATTGCCGCTGCTATGGAGGAGGAGAAGAGGATGGCCAAACAAAAGAATATCCCTGAGGCTGGTTCTTCTTCCGCTACCGCTGAAACTCCTAAAGTCGAGGGATATGATCCCGAGAACCCGAGGATTCCTCAGGCGTCTCTTTTATCTCCTATACCCGAACCATTGGAAGGTATTTCTACCTTTTCACCTCAATTCGTCAAAGCCGTCTCCACTTTTCACCACATAATTGGGCAATAGATGGAGGATCCTTTATTTTCTCCTGAGTTGATAATTGCTACTTCTCATTCTGTAGGTGTTGAACCAGCTGAGAAGACCGACATGCATCATGGAACCACCACTGGGGTAAAATCCGTGGAAAAGACTCAAGGAGGACAGGATAAGGCTACCATTGTAGAGTCAGGAGAGGGAGCTGAACTGTCTAAGGCCGACACTTATCATGATGACGAGATGATAGATGCCTTAAAAGACGATGGTGGTAGCGAGGGGCATGAAGAAGACCCTGATGTGGCTATAATTGGGGATTCAAAAAGTGTCGATGACATCACTTTGGCTGAAATGGAAGCCGAACAAGACAAACGTATGCAGCTAAAAGTTGATGACTTGAACCCCGAAAGCCTTAAACCCCTTGCAGTGGTGGATCCTGGATCAAGGTTAGTCGTTAAGATTTCAACCAGGTCTATTACAGAAGAGCTTGCTAAAAAATCTTCTCTTGATTCCAGTGTTCCGACACCTGGCAAAAAATCAACCGATTCTAGCACTTCGACTGCAGAGAAGAAAAGGCCGAAGCGCATTATGACTGATGCTGAAAAGGAGGCTAAGGCTACTCATAAAGCTGCCAAAAAATCCAAGCCTGCTCCAAAGCCCAAGTGACGGAGTGCTTTATTTTATTTTGGCATTTAATTGGTCCACAATTATTGCAGCGAGTACGACCCTCGCATCCTTTGCTTGATTTCCCTGTACAAACTCACGTGTTTGTAAATGGTAATAATTTATTACCTGTAATGTCTGATAGTTGTTAGCTTAGTACTTAAGTAAAAATGCAAGAGCATGTCATATTACAGTTATATAATGAAGTCATTACTGAGGGGAATATGCGCACACATATATGCCCCCATTCAATCTTGAATAACTGAGCAAGAATTATTTGAGATTGATTAAATTCAAAATCCAATTACCCCCAATTCTCCAACAGGGCAATATTCCTTTCATCATTGATGTCTATTCTTTCTAGCATCTTTATTCTCTCCTGTCTCATAACCAGGTTAGAGTATCGTTGAGGCGGTCTCTCATTTGGGTGCACCTTCACGCCTCAAAGGACGTCGTCTTCCCGTCCTTTATACTCTCTCTCAATTCTGAGAGTTAGAGTTAAGAATGTCATCTTCCCATTCTTTTATTTGTTCCTGCACATAGGTCATCTTCAACTTTCCAAATCTAATTTAGTATTTCTTGTTTCATGGTCATGATGGAATAATTGTTGAAGATAAAATAATGTAGAAAAGTAAATGACACACGATATTTTTATAGTGGTTCAGCTAAGTCATAGCCTACATCCACTTCATAATCCTTTGTTCATATAAACAGACTTTTTAAGGCAAGTCGTGCCTTTTTACATAGCTTATAAAAACAAAAAGGATGACATTTCATATTTAGCTCAGATATTGTCGTAAGTGCTGAGCGTTCCAGGCTCTGAGAATCTCCTCACCGTCCACGGTCGTTAGCTTGAATGCTTCTGTATCAAGCTTCTGTTGGATGGTGTATGGCCCTTTCCATTTTGGACCCAATTGGGTCGAAGGCAGGAAGACTCGTTTCAGTACTAGGTCTCCTAGTTCAAAAGTTTTGAAGCGAACTTTCCAGTCATAATAACGTGCTACTTGATGTCGATGTCTCGAGGCACGCAACTCGACTTCATCTCTTTTTTCTTCAATCATATCAAGAGATTCTAAGAGGAGTGCTTTATTTATCATCGGATCATAATACGCAACTCGATGAGAAGGGACTTCTAATTCTACCGGGATCACTGCTTCTGACCCAAAGGAAAGTGAATAGGGAGTGTGGCCGGTAGCCGTCTTAAAGGTAGTCCAGTAGGCCCATAAAGCTAATGGCAACTCGTCTACCCATCTAGCTTTGGCCCGCTCCAACCGCTTCTTCATAATTTATTTAATGACCTTGTTTATGGCTTCGACCTGGCCATTTGACTGCGGGTGAGCTACTGCAATGTATCGTTTATCAATCTTGTATTTCTGGCAGAAGTTTCTGAACTCGATGTTATCAAACTGCGTCCCATTATCAGTTATGATGGTCTTCGGTATTCCAAATCGACAAATAATGTTTCTGACCACAAAACTGATCACCTTCCTTGCCGTGATGGTTGTTAAAGGTTCAGCTTCCACCCATTTTGTGAAGTAGTCCACGGCAATGATCGCGTACTTAGCTCCTCCTCTAGCAATAGGTAACACTCCAATAATATCAATTCCCCACATGGCAAACGGCCATGGACATACCATCGACTTGAGCTGAGTCGGAGGCGCTCTGGGAACTTTGGCAAATCTTTGACATCTATCGCAGCGTTGTGAATAATCAGCCGTGTCTTTATTCACGGTAGGCAAGAAATATCCGTACCGTGATACTTTCTTTGCTAGGGTTTGGCCCCTAGTGTAATCCCCACACTCACCTTCATGTACTTCTTGCAGTACATGTTTAATGTCGTCATGTGCGATACACCGTAATAGGGGCTTTGAAAACCTTTGGCGATAAAGGACGTCGTCCTGTAAAATGTATCTTGCAGCCTTGCGTCTTACAGTTCGTCTTTCGCTCTTTTTCAACGGGAGGGTTCCATTCTTGAGAAAATTCTTAATCGATGTCATCCAGGATTCTCTCTCTGGTTCAACTTCCAAGGCTAGCTCTGTTTCCATTAGGTCGAAACTCGGTGATTCCAACACCTCTATCGGAACAATTTCAGTTTCTTTAGGATTATCAGAACTTGCTAGCTTTGCCAGTCGATCTGCTTTCTGATTTTCCGCCCTTGGAATGTGTGTTATGCTACAATGCTCTAAACTTCCCAACAACTCCTTTACCTTTTTGAGATAAGTAATGAGTCGAGGTCCTTTAGCAGTAAATTCTTCCCGAACTTGGCATACAACTATCTTGGAATCGCAATATACATCTAGTGTCTTCACTCCCAATTCTTTGGCGAGTTTCAGCCCAGCAATCAGGGCTTCATACTCGGAATCGTTGTTAGTAGCAGCAAACTCTAATCGTAATGCATAGTAAATAGATCGTCCTTCAAGAGTTATTAAAACAACTCCGGCGCCGGACTTTCGATCGTTCTTGGCTCCGTCCGTATATAGTTTCCACGGACTAAGCTCTAACTCTCGATCCAAAGTAACTACCTTGTCACCCACCGTTTCCTCTTCGGGAATTGTAAATTTAGCTATAAAGTCATCCAATGCCTGCCCCCTTATTGATCTTCGTGGCTGAAAGTTCAAATCAAATTGACTCAGCTCAATATTCCATTTAAGTAACCGCCCCGATGCTTCAGGTTTTTGCAACACTTGTCTCAAAGGTTGATCGGTATATACAACTATCGGGTGTGCCTGAAAATAATGGCGAAGTTTGCGGGAAGCAATCAGGAGGCTATAAGCAAGCTTTTCTATCTTCGGATAATTACGTTTTGCAGCAGCTAGTTTTTTGCTTACGTAATGTACAGGTTTCTGGACTTTATCCTCTTCACGTACTAATGCCGTACTGACTGCGTGAGATGATACCGCCACGTAGACGAACAAATCCTCATGTTCCATAGGCTTTGATAATATTGGAGGCTTTTCTAAGAAGTCTAATAGATTCCGGAACACCTCCACATAGTCGGGAGTCCACTCAAAATTTCGCTTTCCCCGTTTTATGAGATCGAAGAAAGGTACACATCTATCTGTAGCTTTGGAAATAAACCTACTCAATGCAACAACTTTTCCGGCCAAGCTTTGAACGTCTTTGATCTTGCGTGGTTCTTCAATGTCCCTTATTGCTGCTATTTGGTTAGAATTTATCTCAATTCCTCGAGAACTCACAATAAACCCCAGGAATTTTCCAGATGCGACCCCAAACGAACATTTTAGGGGGTTTAACTTCATCCCATACCTTCGAAGAATATTAAACATTTCAGCTAAGTCCCTTGTATGATGGAAGACAGTTTAGACTTCTCAAGCATGTCATCCACGTAAACCTCCATGGTCTTCCCGATTTGATTGTAAAACATGCGGTTGATCAGGCGCTGATACGTTGCTCCTGCATTCTTGAACCCAAATGGCATTACCACGTAACAATATAACCCCAAGTCTGTGATAAAGCTTGTATGCTATTGATCTGGTATGTGCATGGGAATTTGATTGTACCCGGAATAGGCATCCATAAAAGATAAAAGCTCATGCCCGGCCGTCGAGTCTACTAGCTGATCAATTCTGGGGAGAGGAAAGCTATCCTTCGGGCAAGCCTTGTTCAAATCAGAAAAGTCGATACACGTTCGCCACTTCCCGTTTGACTTTTTGACCAGGACAAGATTCGATATCCAGTCGGGATATTTTGAATCCTTAATGAATCCATTATCTTTTAATTTCTCTACTTCTTTTTTTAAAGCTGCTGACCGCTCTGGGCCTAACATCCGTCTTTTCTGCTTGACTGGTGGGTGCTTTGGAATAATACACAAAGAGTAGCTCATGATGGTAGGCGAAATCCCACGCATGTCAGCGTGAGTCCAGGCAAACACATCTAGATTTGCCTTTAAGAAATCAGTCAATTCCCTTGCTCGAACTGGATCTAATTGCCAGCCGATCTTTAGTACTTTTGTTGAATCTGTTTCATCAATGGGTATATCTATTGTTATTTCGTTGGGAGTTGCCTTCCTGTCCCCGGGTTCTCTATCCTCTCTGGGATCTATATCCTCGAGCACGTCTGAGGGCAACTCTCTTGGGGGCAGGACCCCTTAATTGCTATGATGAGTTCTCCTTTGGAGGGGCGAAATCGTCCTTAGCTTCTATATTCAACCCCTTCATTAGCATCTTTAACTCCATCACGTAACAAGCTCGTCCCGTAGCTTGGTCGCCCCTCATCACCCCAATTCCTGGGTCAGTCGGGAATTTAAGCAGCAAGCACCAAGGTGCAATACATGCCCTGAACTCGGCAAGGGCCGGTCGGCCAAGGAAGGCATTGTAGGGCGACTCCACATCTAAAACTACAAATGGCAGGATCCTTACTCTCTGGCGATCTCCCTGCCCTAATGTGACTGGTAATTCCACAAAGCCCATCGGAGCCGTCGATGCTTCGTTGAAGCCATGTATCTATCCTTCGCATGGCTTTAAATCTTTTGCTCGAGTCTCATTTGTTCGAAAGCTTTCTTGAAGAGGATATTGACCGAGCTCCCGTTGTCCACCAACACTTTATGGACTAAAGTAGGGCCAACTGTTATGGTAATCACTAGTGGATCATCAGTTGGAGATTGTAACACCCCGTATGTTGAATAACTTGCTATAATATAAAACAGGGCAGAATTAAATTTAAAAATCTGAATCAGGGGAAACGGGCTATGCCATTGCGTTCGTCTCGGAAAAATTCGCGAAATAGAGTCCGAGTTTTCGAAAATCGGAGTGCGTATGACCCAGATAAGGCCCAAAGAAGTTTTCATAAATTTAAATTCAGATTTAAAAACAAAATTTTCAATTTTCAGAAGTGGCGGGAAAAATCCCGCCAGACCCAGGGGGTCGACCTGGGGGTCGACTGGGGAGTCGACCTCCCCCCCCCCAGGTCGACTGGGGAGTCGACCCTAGGGTCGACCTGGGAGTCGACCCTAGGGTCGACCTGGGGGTCGACCTCCCTGGTCGAGCCCAGGTAACCTGGGTGCACCAGCTTGTCTTTTGGGCTGTGTTTTAGTGGCTAGGACGTGATCTGATGGCTCTAATCTAATTTAGGGTTAATCTAATGGCCTAAAACACCTAATTACTCTATAAATACACCCTAAGACTACCCTAATTCATACTAAAAATAGATACAATGCCGTCATGCCGTCAAAATGCAACTTGAAGGAGCCTCCATCAATTTGTAGAAGAAGATAGCATCTCAAATCAATCTCTAATCAACTCTAGCAACTTAATCTTCTTCTTAGGAGTGCTAATCAACAAGTTGTGAGTTTTCTATAGCCTTAATGACCAATTATTGAAATGATTATGATAGGATATAATGAGGTTATGGCTATGAATGTGGATCAATGCATGTTATGCAAGTTATATGCTATGTATTAATGATGTTATGCAAGTTATATGCTATGTGTTAATGATGTTATGCATGTTATGCAAGTTATATGCTATGTGTTAATGATGCTATGCAAGTTATGCAAGTCATATGCTACATGTTCATGATGTTATGCAAGTTATGCAAGTCATATGCTACATGTTCATGATGTTATGCAAGTTATGCAAGTCATATGCTGTGTTTGTGATGTTATGCAAGTTATGCAAGTCATATGAGAAACATTGATCCATTATGACACCATGATATGCAAGTTTAGTGTATGATTATATGCAAGTTCATATATGATATGTTATGCAAGTTTGGTGTATGATTATATGCAAGTTCACATATGACATGTTATGCAAGTTTGGTGTTTGATGATATGCAAGTAACATGTGCAAGTTTACACCTTAGAATGATATGCATACATATGCAAGTTAACCCCTTTGTATGTCATACATACATATGCAAGTTTACCCCTTTGTATGACATAAATAACTTATGCAAGTAAACCTCCTTATGACATATGTGATTCATGCAAGTTTGGGTTGATTATTTATGCTAGTTGGGTTGATGCTATATGCATGTTGACACCTTTAAACCCATGTTGATGCTAATGCTATGCAAGTTGAACCCATTATATTTATGATGAATCTTCCCTTTTATGTCATGTTAGCGAATTACGTGGGGAACGATGGGGTTAATATACATGTTAATGAAATGGTGTGAAGTTGGTATGATTATGCATACCATAAAGTGATGGACATAATTGAGTCAATTATGTACATCGTTAAAATTAGAATTAATTAGGGAAAATTAATTCGGGGGTGATTAATTAGGTGTAATTAATCGACTAAGACACGAGGTTGGACCCTTTTGTAGCATAAGACTGCCCGGAACTGACCGGCAAATCCAGCGGCTACAAATGATTGGCCCAATGTGAGAGGTCTTAGGCACAAACTATATACGTGACAAGTGTAAAGATACGAGGTTAGACTCAGTTATGGCGTAAGGCTGCCCGGACCCAACCGGCAAATCCAGCTGCCATAAAAGATAGTCTAATGTGAGAGGTATTTACAACGGTTACGTTCTTAATCAATTAAGAAACACTTAACCAGATAAGCATGTAGTGGGCATGAGGGGTTAAGTGGGTGCCTTGGGTGGCATGTGGAAATCAAGTAAGTGCCTTGGGTGGCATGAGGAAATCTAGTGGGTTGCCTTGGGTGGAAATAGAAAGTACGATTAGAATACTTAACCAAGTGGAAACATGTAATTAAACATGATTAAAGGGTTAAGTGGGATGCACTAGATAAATTGACAAGCTTAGGTGGTAGCTTGTGGGGGCCCATTTCAACCAGTAACCCATATGTATCTTATTGGGCTCGACCCATGTCGAGGACGGGACACGCGTACTGGGCTTGATTATAAGAGGCCAAAACGGGTTAGCGGTGGCAACGCTAGTCCAACGGGTTTCATATGCGTGTGTGGACCCGGGCTGGTAGGTAAGACGTTGTTGCATCGTGTAGGTATAAGCCGTGCACCATTTGTTGTATCGGGTTTCCACTTTGGGGAGTGATACATCCCATTGTGGGGCCAACACGGGTATCTACGGTAGGGAGCCGATCGCTTGGGAGTAGTGGGTACACCTAGTGGAGATAGGGGCAGACGACACCTATGTAGTCAGCTAGGGGTACACGAAACTACTGGGTAAATTCTCTAAGTCCTTGGGTGGGATCAACCTTTAAGTAGGAATGACTGATGTGGTGCAGTTAGTAATTATCCTTGGGTGGGTAGATGCGTCTTTACCGTTATCCTAGTTCCCTTATGTCTAGTTGGCTACTTAGTGTAGTCATTTATCCCCAGTCATCCCGTACCAAGTTTATATCATACCCTAATTACTTTAATGATTGTGTTGTCAAAGTTATAAGGCTCACTCAGACTTATGTCTGACCCCGTTGTTTTTATCTTTTTCCCCCTCAGGTCCTCAGGTTGGGCCTAACACTAGTGGGCTTTGATCAGATTTCTTTGTCTATCTTCTGGAGCTTGGACCATGATGTAAAGCCCAGCTTATCTTTTCCTTTATGGCTATTGTTTATGTAGTGGGATTATGTACTTATGTTTTTATCAGGATGGATATTTAGTACTTGACTCTTTATGGTGTTGTAACTAAACATGTTTACCTTCTGCTGCAATGAAATGATGTTTTAGAATTTCAAGTGTTTATATCTGTCTTGTGTAATTTTTCTGTTCTATATTCACTTAAATGCTCCACCGAAGTTAAGGCAGTCCCTTAGTGAGTGACCTTAGCGGGTGTGGGGTGTTACAGAGATTGAACTCCGGAGTCATCTCTATTGCGGAATACGACGTCGCCTGACATCGTCTTTTGTTGTTTTACTGGAGTAACGTCTTCAAGGCTACTGCATTCTCCTACCTCAAAATGCTTGGCGTCGTTGATGTACTGATCCATTGCTTTAAAACTACGACCAACTAGGTGAGGTCCGCCTATAATAGTATTAATGACGATCCCCTTACCTTTTTGTTGGGCTGTGGGTTTTGAGGTAGGTTGGTTTTGGTCCGGGGCTTGTCCCCTTGCCCCCTATCCCTTAGGGCGACCTTGTACTCGTCTAACTTCCCTTCTTGCAGCAATCTTTCGACAATATCTCTCAAATGACGGCATTCATTGGTGGAATGACCGTGGGTTCCATGAAACATGCAAAACTTTCCTGTTGCAATTTCTTTCTCAGTGGAGTCTCTGGGTGGTGGTTTTTTGTACTGCAATATGCTATATGTATCTAAATAAATATTCTCCAACATATCATTTAATGGCATATAATTTTCAAAAGTATGGAATCTGGGTCTTTTACTAGAGCTATTCCCTCGGTTTCTGTTCCTTCTATTGCCGTTCCCATTTCTGTTGCTATTACCTCCACTCTGGTTGCCAACATTTACTTCCACCTTCCCTGAACTGTCAGTAGATTGTTTCACAGCAACGTTACTCTGTACACCTTCCCTTGAGGCCCCTTTGGACTTTCTCTTCTGATTTGCCTTGGCTTCTTCTCGCCTTAAGCGGATATTAGCTTTTTCATAGAACAATTCTCTAGTAGGAGGCGGTTTCCCAGACAAGTAATCCCCGAACTCTGTGTCAGGATCTACCCCTTCTATCAAGGCCATTAGGATAGTGGGCTCATGGGGATCACTAACTTCGGTGACGGCCAGGTTGAAGCGATCAAAAAAAGACTTCAAAGATTCTCCTGGGGCCTGTTTAATCCGTGACAATTCTATGACGCTCTTGGATTTTCGGGCATGAAGTCGAAACTGATTCATGAAGCGCTCATTCAATTCTGTGAAATTTGATATCGACCGAGGAGGGAGTCGGGTGAACCACATTAACGCTACGTCTTCAACATAAATTGGAAAAGCTTTGCATTTTATGGCATCTGGAGCTGCTGCCGCATTCATGAACCATGCATACCTCATCAGATGCTGCCCTGGGTCTGTTCTTCCTGAATATCGATCCATCTGAGGCAAGTTGAATCACCGAGGGAACTGGAAATCCAGTATATCATCTGTGAAGGGGGTGTGACTTCGCTCAATGCCCCAATCTTCATTAGTATACCACCGACTTTTGGACATAATCTGGCGCACCATTGCCCATACATCGGCATTTGTTAATGTCTGCACAGACTCTCTAGGTCTGATATTCGGATTACCCCTGGGTTCCTGATCGGGGGATAACCTCCTGTTTCTAGCGGCAGTTACTCTACGTTGCTCTCTGCGCTCCTGGTCAATCTCAGGAGGTAGAGGTTGGAGAAGCTACTGCTGTGTAGGGTTGGTAATATTAGGATCCCTGGGTAGGACGTGGGATCCGCGCATGGGTAGCAACATAGGCTGTTGCAGGCTTGGGTCATCAGGGCCCAATACACGAGCGACGTCTTCTCGGGATCCTAAAGATCAAAAAGTCAACTGATCGAGGTTCTGAGGTCGTTCAAGCGGTCTTCTCTCGCGAGGGCGTCCCTCGTCCGAAGAAGACGAATCATCTGTAGCAAGGCGGCGGGTTGGGGAAGGAGTCTTCTGCCTCTGGAGCTCCTGTAGTTCTCTACCCATAGTGATCATGTTTTCCTGCATGCGAAGGCTGTCACGCCTTTGGGCTTCCAATGCTTCTTTAGTGCTCTAAAGCATGTCAAGAAAACGTGAAAAATCTCCCTGGGTAATGGGTGCAGATGGATCAGGCTGAACATTAGCCATCGTGGCTGGAATCGGAGCGTTGGAGGGAGCTCGAGTAGAAGTTCCAGCTTCATTCTGGTTCGGATCGGATCGGTTCGCAGTGGCCTGGCTGGGGCGGTTAGAGTGAGTGCCCTCGACTTCATTAGACCGGATTGGATCGGTGCCTTCCATCCGGTTCAGATCGGTGCCTTCCATCTGGTTCGGATCCTCCTGGTCGGAGCGATCTGCTCTAGAGCTTTGAGCGCGTGACCTCGTTAACACGATGGCTTGCTGATCTTCTCTAGCATCGTTTCCCCTAACGCCTTGCACTTCTTTTCCTTTGGTCTTAGCCATGATACTCAGTTCTTCAATAGTTAGTCAACAAGTACTTAAAGATGTCAGAAACAGAGGATTAACTTCTTTGAACTTGAAAGCCCAAATAGTAGAATGATAATCCTAAAAAGGCTGAGAATTCGAAGATCTCTCAGTGAAAGCACCAAAATGTTAGACCAAAAATTGGTTCTAACACCCAAATTAGTTATGATTTTAATGAAATAGAACTAAAAAGCAATGAAGAACACACAGTTTATAGTGGTTCAGCGTTAAAGAGCCTACGTCCACTTTCTATTCTTTTAATTGATGATTTGAATGCAGATACAACAATGATTCTCACTCAACTTCACAATTACAATGCATAAGCTCACTCAAATCTCTCAAAAATAGACTTTAAGAGATGATTTTGACCTGAATATGGTTGTGAAATTCGGCTATGAAGGAAGTTAGAGCTGAGAATTTGCCAAAAGATCCCTTCAAATGACCCCTGATGGCCTATTTATAGGTGAAAAATCTCCTCGAAGTGGCTCCGGTTCGGAACTACGTGGCACCCATCCCATAAGAGTCGGGTTCAGAGGCCTCCAGATGGCGACAACACATCGATTTAGTGGGAGATCGTGGGAGGAAATGGTCGTGCTTGGTCCGAGTCTTCAGGAAATGTGTGTAGCAACGGTCACAGGCTCAGAAAAAAGGGGTTCGGATCGGCCGCCTCTGATCCGATCCGATGAGGCTACTTGCTTTCTTTTGGTGTCGCTGAAGTACTTCTCCGAACCGAACCGATGTGATGTCTGCATCTTTGATTTCTGCTTTGTTCCTGCGCTGGTTCCATCCGATCCGAACTGGTTGATGGCTTTCCCACTATTTGCTCTTTGTGTAGCCTAGTTCACAAAGTAGGCTAACACAACAAGATATAGTAGTGAAGCATAATTGAACAAAAATCAAATCTTCGTAAAACCATAGAATCTCAAGTACAATACATCTTAGAACATGAATCTATGAATATAGTATGCCTCACTACATCCCTCAGAGTATCGATAACCGTCAACACACAACGGAAATAGAAAAGAAATATCTATATATTAGGTAGTAATAGTATGCCACCCTCCTGCTTGTCACCGCACAACATCATCGACATCAAAACCTGCTACGTGCTGCTCAGTCTTCTCATCAACAATATTGATGAACAACCTAAGGTATTAAAAGAGAAACATAAAACCTCGAGTCAAACAACAGTCTTAGTGAACGATATAATAACTAACAATAGTTACACACGATAATATGAGCATAAACGGTTCAACTATCTGATATGTCCGATGACCACAAAATTAACACGTGAAAATCATCCTTCACATGCCATTACAAAATAGGAAAGGAAAATTCCAATCCCACTTCTCTTCAACACCTTGCAGTAATAGCTTACCAAAAGAAAACAGAGAAGAAAGCACGTAATCAACCATAACATATAAGATCCTAGCTATCACTGACTACAACCTTGAATTCGACGATAATCAAACTTGCTTTCAATGATCAAAATGGCTAATGATAAACCCCGGTTCTAGCCAAAATATCATATGCCATCGTAACTATGTATGCTTGCCTTAATCGCTTAAGACAACCAGACCCATCATGACTGCCCAGGGTATGCGATCTATCAATTCTGTTCTTGATGGGTGTCCCCATTATACCCCTGTTTTGAGTCCTGCTAGAACACTCCAATTATCGATGATTCCTTTGTGCTTTAAATTCGTCGAGCCTTTCTTCTTGGCGATCACATCTTTAGTTCAAGCGACTTCTCAAACCAATTCCATTATCATCCTTGGTCAACTCTCACTTGAGTCATTCTATCATCCTATTGGATCGTATATCGCATCACTACCAGTATCACATCAATCTAGCTCCGACCACTCCAACTTGAGTTCATAATCGAAGCACTATCGATCATTGAGTTGCACGTCGATCATTCAAAGTTCATTCATCATCAAACTTCACCAGGAATCTCTAGGAACCATCATCCTCAAGCCCTCAAATCCTCGACTCCCCTGGACTCAACGTGATGGATTGGTATCGATCCATATGAATTGGTATCAGTCCATATTTGGCTAAGTAACTTGACCAATGTGCTACACTTCCTAAGTACTTTCTGCTGGTCCATTTTCGTAGCATTCCATTCATCCAGAAAAACTCCTACTGGTCCATCCATGTACTCGAGAAATGAAACTTCGACTCATCTCGAATCAACTTCGAATGACCTGAAATTTTGTAGGCAGCCTCAATTTACCATCATAATGCATCCCTCAAAATTTCGTCGCCATCCATCACAATGTGATGGATCGGTACCAATCGATATGGACCGGTACTAGTCCACACACTTAACTTATTTTGGCATGAAACTTTTTGTGCTCCCATCCCTCGTCTTCTCGAGCGCCTCCGCCAAGTTCCGTCTGGATCCGAGCATCTGAACCTCTGATTTGCTCTATTCTTCAATCCTTGGTTTCTATGGTGATCAATCTAGCATACAAATCAAACAGTTCATTCAATTTCAATAAAACAGCCAACGATACAAAAATTCGTGATCATACAAACAAAAACATATCATAATTAAGTCATAAACATATCACAAACATAAGATCTAGCATGTTTTGGATCTAAGACATGAATAGATATGATTAATCTAACAATTATTTGGTTAACATGATCAAAGTAGATTTTCCTAAGACGTCTAAATTTGAGTTAAACATATATGATAAAATCTACGGTGAATTTAGCACGTGACATATGAATTTGATCCTAAATTATCCATACAATCCGTAGTTTGCTGTAAGAGATATCTTTCACTCACATAATCTCTAATTCAATGTAAATCCGATGAGATCAGGTCTGGACAACGGTGAAAATCTTCGGATTTGATACAATTTGATGTGATCTAATCTTCCTTGATGATGATCTATCTTCTTGATGCAATCTATGATGAATATGAATGAAAAGAATGGAGAGTTAGGGTTTTAGGTTGAACCGGAGAATCATATGTTAGAGTTTATTCCCTAGAGGCAATCCATTTGATGTGATTAGTAACATTGTTGATGTTATTATTTTATTTGGAATAAGAATATTCTGTTACATTATATTTACTACGTAATATAAATATTAACATAATAGAAGTCCTTAGAATAATAATACAGAATTATATAGTTCGAGTAAGACTTGAACTTGAGATTATATAATATACATTGAGTATTATAATTCTTAAATGTCCCTTGTCAAGTTTTATTGTTTATATGTAGGACAACAATAAAACATTGAGACTAGTATGTTGATTGACTGATGGTCACGTCTCATTGATCATTAATATACATGATATTAATGTCAAGGCATAAATACGTATTGGAGAATAGCGTATTAGGCCGACCCATAGTGAGAAATACATGGAATATAATTAATAGTATCATAAGTTATTCTCATAATGATAGTGATGTAATGGCCCTTAGACCTGAAATTATTATAATTTTATTCAAGGATATTTGTGTTTTGATATCATCTAAAGTTACTTGTGACAGAGTAGACAATAACGGTGATAATTGGATACATCTCGAATCGAATGAAAATTATGAATGATCTAGATGGAATTTAACCCTACGATATATTTGTAGTGATATCCATGGGCTTCTTGATTGAGTGAGACTATGAAATGCATGGTCGTGCTCAAATATTGATTTGTTTTAACAGTCTACTCATCGATCAAGAAAAACAGATTAAATCATAAAGAGGCCGATACATTCCATGCCTCGAGTTTAATCCTGGATATATTGGTTAAAAGGATTATATTACATTGGTACATTGGTCACGGAAAGGTTGTATCGAATCGTTGATTTTAGTATTATTACTTGGGTAGTATTGATGTATTACTAGATGTCGCTCATTGTTTATAATTTTAAATATGATTTAAAATTATTGCCAATATTATTTTAACCTATAGGGTCACACAGCTAGAACGCTATAAAAGGGAGAACCATTGTCTTTTACTAATAATCAGAATAAGTTTGGTGACACACTTTTTTGGTGTACATGCAAACTATCGAAAATACCCTTTAAAATATTTGGAAAAAATCATACTGAATTAATGCAGACAAAAATGGTAAATCTTACCCAAGAATTAGAGATGACATAGATTATGGGACATGGGGAAATAGCATGAAAAAAGCAAAAATAAATCAATGTAGACAAAAATGGTAAATCTGGACTATAAATTCACACTTTTAAATATCGCCCTTTTGAGCATATAATCCCTTTTTTACCATAAAAGAATTTAATAGGTTCAACATTAAATCCAATGAGGCAACAAATGCAAGATTTTAGGCAACTGGCCAAAGAATATGCATGTGAGGAAAAAGGAATAAGCATATGTAAATATAAATAGAAATATATATATATATATATATATATATATAGAGAGAGAGAGAGAGAGAGAGAGAGAGAAAGAAAGAGAGAGAGAGAGAGATAGAATATGGGGGAGAAAGAGAGAGACATGGGGAAATAACATGAAAAAAGCGAAAATAAATCGATGTAGACAAAAATGGCAAATCTGGACTTCGAATTCACACGTTTAAATATCTCCATTTTGAGCACATAATCCCAAAATCAAACAATTAATTTATTAAAACTTTCCTTTTAGGTTAACATAAACATACATGTACTATATTAATAACTCATTGATTATAATTAACGTACAATTCTTTTTAAACTGAAGGATTCCAATCAAGTTAACAAAATTAATGTCAATTTTAAAATATACCTAAACAATGCATCTTTTTTATCATAAAAGAATTTAATAGGTTCAACATTAAATCAAATGAGGCAACAAATGCAAAAATTTAGGCTATTGACCAAAGAATATGCATGTGAGGAAAAAGTAATAAGCATATGTAAATATAAATAGAAATGAAAAAGAATAACATATATATATATATATATATATATATATATATAGAGAGAGAGAGAGAGAGAGAATTGAGGGGGGGGAATAGCATGAAAAATCCGTAAATAAATCAATGCAGACAAAAATGGTAAGGGGGAAACAACAAAATGAGGCGATCCACAATAAATTAAAATAAACATAATATGACCACTGTTACATAACATAAAGATAAATCTGAACTATACATTCACATGTTTAAAATTCACTTTTTTGGTCACATAATCCCAAAATCAATCAATTAATTTGTGAATATAAATTTGTAGCTTAATATTTGTACTAATAAGGATACATATAGTCCTATAGTTTAAGTTTTGTAGCCCAATAGTTTGGGTATGGGTGCATGCACATTTGTTTGACCATAGGCTATAACATTTAACCGGCTATGAAAGGTTTGCTAGATACCCGTTCTATATATCTGAGGAACAACAATCCATACGCGAAGCGCGTGTCAACACCACGCGCGAAGCGCATGCCGTGATGCTCGTTAAGAAAATATAAAATAAGCACATCAAATGTTGGTATTCAATTTTGTTTGAAATGGTATAAGGAGATTTTATGGGTTCCAATTATTAAGGGTTTCATTTGCTTTAAAAGGGTGTGCCGACCCCTTTTTCTCAATGAATTGGATAAGATCAGAGATTTTGAAAACCCTAGAAAATTGGAAAAGAAAACAGGAAAATATTGTGAAGGACAAATTGTTTGAAAATTTTAACCACAAGGACAAGAGACTAAAAATTTATTCAAAAGGACAAAACATAGCCCAAATTTATTCAAAATGACAAAACAAAGGACATTTTTTTAAAGATTTTTTTTAAAAATAAATAAATAAAGAGATATATTTTTTAAAAGATTTTTTTTAGATTTTAGGTATCAGTTTTGTATGTCTGTAGGTATCAGTTTGCTCTCTGCAGCTAATAAGTAGCAGTTTTGTGTGTCTGAAGTTATCAGTTTTTAGCCTATAACTACCTATTAGCTGCAGAGAGCAAACTGATACCTACAGACATACAAAACTGATACCTAAAATCTGCAAAAAAAAGGTATGTGTGAAGGTATTTGAAGGCTAAAAACTGATACCTTCCAACACACAAAACTGCTATCTATTAGCTGCAGAAAGCAAACTGATACCTACAGACATACAAAATTGAAACCTAAAATTTGCAAAAAGAAAAAAAAATGCATATCTAATGCAAAACTATTTTACTGAAAGGTCATTTTATATTTGATATGAAATAAAACATGAATCTATGGATTGATAACGATTCGAAATTAAATTGCTAATATGTGCCATGATTGGATTTAAAAAACTAGGTTGATTTACTGGTAGGATTACAAATGATGTTATGATTTTGGCTCTCGTATTACGATTCTACTATTATTGTAACAACCCGTATTTTCAATAAACCGTTATAACATAAATCGAGGCAGAATTTAATTCTAAAATCAGAATCAGGGGAAACGGGCTATGCCATTGCGTTCGTCTCGGAAAAATACGCGAAATAGAGTCCGAGTTTTCGAAAATCGGAGTCCGTATGACCCAGTTAAGGCCCATTGAAGTTTTCAGAAATTTCTATGCTAAAAACAGATTTAAATTTCAAATTAAAAACAAGAATTAGGGCTAATCAGGGTTAGGCGGGAAAATTCCCGCCAGGGGCCCCATGTCGACAGGCATGTCGACAAGCATGTCGACAGGCATGTCGACAAGCATGTCGACAGGGCACCCAGGGTGTCGACAGCCCTGTCGACAGGGGGTGCCCGGGCAGTTTAGCCTGGTGCACCATTTCTGATTTGGGTTGGGTCTTGTGGCTTGGTTCTAGAGAGTTCCGAGATCTGACGGGCCTAAACTAATCTAGGGTTAATCCTAGGGCTAAAAACACTCTAATCTTCTATAAATATACCCCTAATCCTACCCTAAAGCCTCATTAATCAATCTAGCAACTAAACTATGTCAATTTGAATCCTCAAATGGCCTCCACCTAAAATCCCTAGCCTCCACCTTCCTCAAAGTTAAATCCTATGAAGATATGATGATCATACAACCTTTTCTATGTTGTATGAATGCTTAATAACTTGCATACTTCATTAAGTTGCAAGTTTGATTTGCTAAGTTTGTGTTTTTGGGATTTTGCAAAAGGGTTTTCTTATTTGAAGCTTTGTTTTGGGGTTTTCAAAGGGCTTCTTCATCTTATTTGGTGGATTTGTGACTTGTTTATATTTGTAAGCCCTCTTACCTTCACTTTACAAACTCTAAAGTTAATATGTGGTGAAAGTTGAGATTTATGTGAGTTTAGTTGATTATGCATGCTTATGCGAACTTACTATGCCATGTTTTATATGTTTCATAAGTTATGCATGCTTATGCGAACTCACTATGCCATGTTTTACATGTTTCACAAGTTATGCATGCATATGCGAGTTTACTATGCCATGTTCTACATGTTTAATGGGTTATGCATGACTATGCAAGTTCACCTTACCATGTTATACATGTTTTATGGGTTATGCATGTTTATGCAAGTTCACCTTACCATGTTATGCAAGTTTAATGGGTTATGCATGACTATGCAAGTTCACCTTACCATGTTATGCATATTTAATAAGCTATGCATGTTTATGAGAGTTCACTATGACATGATTTGCAAGTTTAACATGTATGCATGTTTATTATGATATGTGAAGTTCATCATGTATGTTATGCCAAAGTTACCTTTTATACCCTTATGCGTTATGACTGATGTAAGCGACCAAAGCGACGGCTGAGTGGTACAGCGGTGCGGGTTCGGCGGGCTACGGACGTGCACGTAGTCCGATGATGGACAAACTCGAGGCACGGGTACCAGTAGGCTTAGACTGTGCATTATTGCTTAGGTGTCTGGGGTTGACACCTTAGGGCTTGATACACCCGAAGGTGGACCCAGCGCAGTCTGACTACATCCATGTGGGCCGTATGGACACCAACACTTGACGTGTTAGGTTTATAGGGAGCCGATCGACTAGACCGTTGGGCTGGACCTTATACTAAGGTCACTTCATGTTATTGGGCCAAAGTTTGGGCGAAGGGATCAAGATCTGTTTTAGGGATTTTCTAGTACACTATGGTGCAAAGTTTAATCTCATCTATGTGATGTCACCTTTATCTATTGCCAGTATGTTCATCTCAGTTTCCATCATGCTGTTAACTTTATTAGTTTATAGATTGATCGTAGTAGGGCTTACCAGTCTTTTTGACTGACCTGTTTTCTTTCGCTTCTTTTCTTCCGTTTCCCCCCCACAGGTTCTCAGGGAGGGGCTACATCTGCTTAGTGGATCTTTGGCTTGCTTGTTGGATAGCTCATGTATGGATCTGAGCTAGCTGTGGCTTATCTTTTATTTCTGGGGATTAGTACTGATGTTTTACCATGTATTTTGTTATCACGTATCTAGACTTATGTTGTATTTTGGATCATGACATTTTGATATTATGTACTTGACTATGTCGGTTTTCTGAGATGATGATGATGGGTTTTATCTGCTACCGCTGCTTTACTTATATTTATTTTCATATATTCTGTCTTGCGATATCTCTGTGCATGTTTACCTTCACAATAACGCCCCTCCAAAGCTAGTACATTCTAAGGAGTGATCCTAGTGGAGGTGGGGTGTTACATTTGGTATCAGAGCACGAGGTTAACAAGATTGAACAAAACTTTTGAAAAAAAAAACCCTTTTTGAAAAACTATTTTCAAAAACCTACTAAGTATTTTCCAAAATAAAGTCTAGATTATTTTAAGGCTAATCCCCAAAAGCCATTAGCGTTATCCTTCGTTCCCTTGACCTGATCTTATCTTATCTTTCGTTTCAGTATGGCTGAGAATCTTGACATCCCAGATGGAGTGAACGTACCACTCTGGTATAGGAGACTTCTAGAAGCTAGGGCGGCAGCTGGTCCCGCCAACCCTACTCCCACTCCTCCTCCTGTAGTTGAGAATCCTATCCCTAATATCCCTCCTCCGGTGGTTCCTGCTCCCCCTCCTCCAGCAGTTAATATCCCCCCTCCCGTTGCTAATGTACCTCCCCCTCCCGTTGCTGAGGCTCCTCTTCCTCCTCCTCCCCCTCAGCATCCTCAGGTTGAATTTACGAAGGTTTGTAAAGACTTCAAGGCAATGGGAGGCAAGAATTTCCTAGGCACGGAATCTTTTGTTGAAGCTAGGAATTGGCTGAAAGACACGGAGGACTTGTTTGCTATCTTTGGGATTGATGACGAGAGGAAAATCTTATTGACGGTGTGGCTTTTGAAAGACGAGGCGGCCTATTGGTGGGAGGTCACCAATGGGACAAGGCCCGTAGAGACTTGGGCCGATTTGAGGGCTAGATTTGTGACCAAGTTTCTATCTTCGGCTGAGGCGAATTTACAGATGGAGAAGTTCATTGCATTAAAGCAAGGTGATATGTCTGTCAAGGAGTATGTGAACAAGTTTAATCAGCTGGCCCGTTTTGGTTTGGATATGGTGAACACTCCGGAGAAGAAGGCTCTTCGATTTGCTAGAGGGTTGAATGAGCTGCTACAGGGCTTGGCGATGTCACATATTCCGCATGGAGCTACTTTTGAGAGTTTGGTCAATATGGCTCTGCTTCAAGGAGATGGAAAGAAAGAAGTCAAGACGAGTGATACTCAAGCAAAGAAGGCTGATTCTCAAGGCAAAGGCAACCAAGGTGGTCAAAGCAGTCAAGGAAATCAGAACAAAAACAAGAAGGGCAACAACAAAGGCAAGGGAAAGTGCAATTACTGTGGCATAGCTGGGCACTTTGCTAAGGATTGCAGGAAGAAGAAAAGGAAGCTTAGTGGCGGATGCTTTTCTTGTGGAGAGACTGGGCACTTCAGCAAAGAATGCCCAAAGAAGAAAGGACAGGCTGGACCTTCAGGAGGGCAAGTTCATGCTCTCAATGCCGCTTCAGTTCCCGAGCGAGGTAGTGTTTCTGTTGAGAACCTTGTTTATATCTCTGATCTTCCAGTGCGTACCTTGTTTGATTCTGGTGCTTCACATAGCTTTATTTCATCTGATCTTGTTGATAGCTTGCACCTTAGTACTAGCTTAGTGGATGATCCCGTTTGTGTTTCGAATCCCATTGGGGGTTCTGCTCATCTATCTATGATATGTGAGGATCTGAGGATCTCTATACTCAGCGTAGAGTTCTTGTGTAGTGCGTATGTTCTTGGTTTCAGGGGATACGGATTGATCTTGGGCATGGATTGGCTATCTAGATATGGGGCCATTCTGGATTGTGAGCATAGGGTTGTAAGGCTTGTGACTCGCCTGGGCAACACCTTAGAGATTTCATGCAATCCGAAGAATCCCGTCATGTTATGCTATCTAGAATCCCTCGACTCATCAGAGGAGGCCCTTCAGTCTGTAAGGGTGGTCCGGGATTATCCAGATGTTTTTGAAGAAGTTAAGGGGTTGCCCCCTAAACGAGAGATTGATTTTCGTATCTATCTGGTGGATAATGCTAAACCCGTTTCTTTACCCGTTCGGCATATGGCTCCGCGTGAGAGACGGGAGCTGAGCAAGCAAGTGAAAGAATTGCTTGAGAAGAACTTCATCAGAAGAAGCATATCCGAATGGGGAGCGCCTGTGGTGTTTGCAACTAAGGCAGATGGCTCTCTTCGACTCTGTGTGGATTATAGAGAATTGAATAAGCTGACTAAGAAAAACAGACACCCGTTACCAAGGATCGATGATCTCTTTGACCAACTTGTTGGTGCTTCTGTTTTCTCTCAGCTCGACCTTGCTACGGGTTTCCATCAGCTCAGAGTGGCTGAAGACAGTATAGACAAGACTGCATTCAGAACTCCAGACGGATTCTTTGAATGGCTTGTTATGCCGTTCGGTTTGACGAATGCACCCGCGTATTTTGTGGATTTGATGAGTAGGGTGTTTCGGGAGTTCTTGAATAAGTTTGTCGTGGTCTTCGTGGATGATATTCTGGTCTTCTCCAAGGATGAGGAAGAGCATGCGAGGCACCTAGTAGAGGTGATGGATACGCTCAGAGCACACCAGTTAAAGGCCAAGTTCTCCAAGTGCCACTTTTGGAGAAGGGAAGTCAGATTCCTTGGGCATATCGTATCCAAGCAAGGCTTAGCGGTGGATCCCGCTAAGGTGGTTGCAGTTCAGGATTGGAAGACTCCAAGGAATGCAACCGAGGTGAGAAGCTTTCTGGGTCTTGCGGGTTTTTACCGGAAGTTCATCAAGGACTTCGCGAAGATATCCGCTCCTCTTACTAAGTTGACAAAGAAGAACTTAGTTTTTTCTTGGGATATGGATTGTGAGCTTGGTTTTCAGAGACTCAAGAGAGCCCTTACCTCAGCACCAGTTCTAGCCTTACCCGATGGTGGTAAGATATTTACCGTGTACACTGATGCTTGTGGCACGGGATTGGGCGCCGTTCTGATGCAAGAGGGCAGAGTTATATGTTTTGGTGGGAGGCAACTAAAGGTGCATGAGAGGAATTATCCCACTCATGATCTAGAGCTGGCAGCGATTGTATATGCACTCAAGGCTTGGCGTCATTATCTTCTGGGAGAGAGATTTGAGCTATATACTGATCATAAGTCTCTGAAGTATCTCTTTTCGCAGAAGGATCTGAACTTAAGGCAGCAGAGATGGATGGAATTCTTGGCTTCCTATGATTTTGAGATATCCTATACCCCTGGCAAGGGGAATGTTGTAGCGGATGCGTTGAGTAGGAAAAGGTTGACACTAAGTCCTCTATTTGTTGAGATGAAGAATTTAGAGTTCTTGGCAACCTTTGATTTTTCTTTGACAGTTGAGACGATGACCGGTTCTTTGGCATCTCTAGAGCTCAGGCCTACCCTTCTGGATCAAGTCGGGGCTTCACAGAAGGAAGACCCTCAGATAATTGAGATCATGGACAAGCTGGTTCGAGGGGAGACATCTAGTCACCTTGCTCGATATTCTATAGACGATAAGGGTTGGCTGAGGAGAGACGGAAGGCTTTGTGTTCCGATGGTAGAAGACTTGGTAAGGAAAGTTCTTGAGGAAGCACATCGCTCCAAGATGACTATACATCCAGGTGGTGATAAGATGTATAAGGACATGAAGCGCGTTTTCTTCTGGCCTGGAATGAAGAAGGATGTGGCGGAGTTTGTCTCGAGATGTGTTATTTGTCAGAGAGTAAAAGCCGAGTCGAAGAAGCCCGGTGGGCTATTACATCCGCTAGAGGTCCCGCTATGGAAGTGGGAGAGCATTTCTATGGACTTTATAGATGGGCTTCCAAGGTCAAGGAGAGGGAATACGAGCATATGGGTCATTGTAGATAGGCTTACGAAGAGTGCTCATTTTATCCCAGTAAAGAGCAAAAGGACCGCATCTGGACTAGCATCAGTATATCTTCGTGAGATAGTGCGACTACATGGAGTCCCTTCCAGCATAGTCAGTGACCGAGACCCCATCTTCACTAGTCAGTTCTGGAACAGTTTACAGGAAGCTATGGGCACGAGATTGAACCTGAGTACGGCCTATCACCCACAAACAGATGGCCAAACAGAAAGGGTGAATAGGGTACTTGAGGACTTGTTGAGGCTTTGCATTCTGGATTTTGGTGGTGCTTGGGAAGACCATCTTCCTCTTGTTGAGTTTGCATATAATAACAGTTATCAGGCGAGCATAGGGATGGCACCATTTGAGGCTTTATATGGGAGGCCGTGCAAGTCACCTACATGTTGGTGGGAGTCCACGGATAAGCTTATACTTGGACCCGACATGATTAGGGATACATCCGAGAAGGTCGAGTTGATTAGAAGACGGATGAAAGCGGCCCAAGACCGGCAGAAATCCTATGCTGACAGGCGAAGGTCCGAATTGGAGTTTGAGGTTGGGGACAAGGTTTTCGTAAAGGTTTCTCCTTTACGGAATGTGGTCCGGTTTGGGGCTGTTGGGAAGTTAGCACCGAGATTCATTGGACCCTTCCCCATCATTGAGAGAATTGGGAAGATGGCTTATAAAGTGCAATTGCCCAAGAAGTTGTCCGGAGTGCATAATGTCTTTCATGTCTCGCATCTCCGAAAGTGCCTGCATGAGTCCGCTGAGGTGGTTGAACCTAGCATTCTTGAAGACGTGGAAGTAGAGAAAGAAGCAACTTTAAGGAGAGCTCCGATTCGTATCTTGGGGACAGAGACCAAGAAGCTAAGGAATCGTGAGGTCAGATTGGTGAAAGTTCAATGGGGTGAAGCCGAAGAGGACGCAACTTGGGAAACCGAGGAGAAGATGCGTGGGCTTTATCCATTTCTTTTTGAGGGTACACTCTCAATCTCTTTCCTTTGTTAGTATATCTTTCTCTTTGCCATCCATGTTTATCTAGTTATCGTGCAAATCTTGTCATGAGAACCTTAGGTAGAAACCCTTTGGATGAAACATGTGCTTGAGACATGTTATGTTTGATGGTTGCAAGTGGTTGCAAGTGTTTGCAAGTGGTTACTCGTGGATGCATGATACACATTAGGCACTAGATCGGCTCACACACTCCTCATATTGCATGTGCATGAGTGTTTATGCTTATCCTTGGATGAAATTTGTATGCAATCACATGGATGTTGCATATGGATGTATGATTGAGCACGCATGTAGATATTATACATTATGTTAGGGATTTGCATACATATGGATACATTTCACTAACATATTTTGCATTGATCTTCGCATTAGATAAGTACATATACACACACTTTTGCATATGTTCATACAGCATTTAGAATCTTTTAAGGACAATGGTTGCTCGTGGATGATGGTTTGAGTAGATGGATGTTGGATGGTAGGATATGTTCTTCCTAACTTGAAGATTTCGGGGACGAAATCCTTTAAGGAGGGGAGAATGTAACAACCAGTATTTTCAATAAACCGTTATAACATAAATCGAGGCAGAATTTAATTCTAAAATCAGAATCAGGGGAAACGGGCTATGCCATTGCGTTCGTCTCGGAAAAATACGCGAAATAGAGTCCGAGTTTTCGAAAATCGGAGTCCGTATGACCCAGTTAAGGCCCATTGAAGTTTTCAGAAATTTCTATACTAAAAACAGATTTAAATTTCAAATTAAAAACAAGAATTAGGGCTAATCAGGGTTAGGCGGGAAAATTCCCGCCAGGGGCCCCATGTCGACAAGCATGTCGATAGGGCACCCAGGGTGTCGACAGCCCTGTCGACAGCCCTGTCGACAGGGGGTGCCCGGGCAGTTTAGCCTGGTGCACCATTTCTGATTTGGGTTGGGTCTTGTGGCTTGGTTCTAGAGAGTTCCGAGATCTGACGGACCTAAACTAATCTAGGGTTAATCCTAGGGCTAAAAACACTCTAATCTTCTATAAATATACCCCTAATCCTACCCTAAAGCCTCATTAATCAATCTAGCAACTAAACTATGTCAATTTGAATCCTCAAATGGCCTCCACCTAAAATCCCTAGCCTCCACCTTCCTCAAAGTTAAATCCTATGAAGATATGATGATCATACAACCTTTTCTATGTTGTATGAATGCTTAATAACTTGCATACTTCATTAAGTTGCAAGTTTGATTTGCTAAGTTTGTGTTTTTGGGATTTTGCAAAAGGGTTTTCTTATTTGAAGCTTTGTTTTGGGGTTTTCAAAGGGCTTCTTCATCTTATTTGGTGGATTTGTGACTTGTTTATATTTGTAAGCCCTCTTACCTTCACTTTACAAACTCTAAAGTTAATATGTGGTGAAAGTTGAGATTTATGTGAGTTTAGTTGATTATGCATGCTTATGCGAACTTACTATGCCATGTTTTATATGTTTCATAAGTTATGCATGCTTATGCGAACTCACTATGCCATGTTTTACATGTTTCACAAGTTATGCATGCATATGCGAGTTTACTATGCCATGTTCTACATGTTTAATGGGTTATGCATGACTATGCAAGTTCACCTTACCATGTTATACATGTTTTATGGGTTATGCATGTTTATGCAAGTTCACCTTACCATGTTATGCAAGTTTAATGGGTTATGCATGACTATGCAAGTTCACCTTACCATGTTATGCATATTTAATAAGCTATGCATGTTTATGAGAGTTCACTATGACATGATTTGCAAGTTTAACATGTATGCATGTTTATTATGATATGTGAAGTTCATCATGTATGTTATGCCAAAGTTACCTTTTATACCCTTATGCGTTATGACTGATGTAAGCGACCAAAGCGACGGCTGAGTGGTACAGCGGTGCGGGTCCGGCGGGCTACGGACGTGCACGTAGTCCGATGATGGACAAACTCGAGGCACGGGTACCAGTATGCTTAGACTGTGCATTATTGCTTAGGTGTCTGAGGTTGACACCTTAGGGCTTGATACACCCGAAGGTGGACCCAGCGCAGTCTGACTACATCCATGTGGGCCGTATGGACACCAACACTTGACGTGTTAGGTTTATAGGGAGCCGATCGACTAGACCGTTGGGCTGGACCTTATAGTAAGGTCACTTCATGTTATTGGGCCAAAGTTTGGGCGAAGGGATCAAGATCTGTTTTAGGGATTTGCTAGTACACTATGGTGCAAAGTTTAATCTCATCTATGTGATGTCACCTTTATCTATTGCCAGTATGTTCATCTCAGTTTCCATCATGCTGTTAACTTTATTAGTTTATAGATTGATCGTAGTAGGGCTTACCAGTCTTTTTGACTGACCTGTTTTCTTTCGCTTCTTTTCTTCCGTTTCCCCCCCCACAGGTTCTCAGGGAGGGGCTACATCTGCTTAGTGGATCTTTGGCTTGCTTGTTGGATAGCTCATGTATGGATCTGAGCTAGCTGTGGCTTATCTTTTATTTCTGGGGATTAGTACTGATGTTTTACCATGTATTTTGTTATCACGTATCTAGACTTATGTTGTATTTTGGATCATGACATTTTGATATTATGTACTTGACTATGTCGGTTTTCTGAGATGATGATGATGGGTTTTATCTGCTACCGCTGCTTTACTTATATTTATTTTCATATATTCTGTCTTGCGATATCTCTGTGCATGTTTACCTTCACAATAACGCCCCTCCAAAGCTAGTACATTCTAAGGAGTGATCCTAGTGGAGGTGGGGTGTTACAATTATTCATTAGAGTATATTCATATTATGATAGAACAATATTCTATTGCAAAATAACAGATATGGATCTAGGATGATTTAATAATCTGTTGAATATAGAATCGTTCAAATACCCAATCTATGTTGCATTGTCAAAGTGATTTCTGAAGTTAGATAATGGGTATGTTTCTTTGTAATCAAAATTTTAAACTTCAAGATATTGTTTATGCTTTATAAAATTGTATCTAAAATTGTTTTAGACCAGAATTTGTATATAAATTAAAAGTGGTGATCTATATGAAAGATTGCTGCTCTAATATAATCAATTGATTCTGTTTAATTTTTCTGGGTTTTAGACTATTAAATCTTGAAAAAATTGATTTGTCTAATATAGTGTACTGGTCTATTTATACGACTAAACAATACTAAAATTATAATCAAATTGTTTGATTGATAAACATACTTGAAGTCTTATCATAAATTTTTTATCCTCTTCAAAGCTGTTTTACTGATTGATAAATCAGTGAGATTGTTTTCAAATTAATCTTGTTTTAATGAAAATAAAATTTTGAAATCTGTTAAGAGAATTTTTTTTTGATATGATCTTTACGCTTGCATATCTTCATACGAAATGAAAATTTGTTTGATTTAAGTGCCTGACCATATCATAACCCCCCCGGCCTCCTTTTAATTTCAAGAAGCCATTTTTATTACTGAACAGTAATTGATAATTTTCAATTGTATTTGATTTACTAAAATCAATTATATGAAAACTTTTTAGATAGTGTTTTCATAAAAACAGGGGATATGATTATATTCTGACTTCAGATCAAAATTGTCAATAAGATTGCAAAACATGAACTAGATATTAATATGTAATTTTTCTTGGTTTTGATTTTTCATTATATTGATAATGACCACGAATAAGTTCAGATCATAATAAATGTTTTATGACTTGATCATTCCATAACATTTGTAAGTGATGTATTTTAGAAGCAAATATAAATTAACATATATGTGCTTGACATATATGTATAGGTTTAATCTTTTAATCCCATACTTATAATGACAAATATATGTATGCTGTAATCTGGTTTTAAAACTACCAGGAATACGATTTGCTGATTGTTTTATACTAAATGTATAAAAACTTATATTCAGGTACATTATTATTATTTTTTAAATCATTTTACAATTTTCAGCAAAGGATATTGTGCCTATTATGCCATTTTTTTATAATAAAAGATCTACAACATCTTCCTTTTGTAATACCTGATGCTTTTACCTACATGCATCAATGATATTCATCAACACAGATTTATTTAAGTCATTACAGGATTTTATTAGATAAAATTGTAATACTCATGCATGTAAAACATATGTAGAATTTATATTTGCTCAACATCCATAATATTGTTAAAAGTTGTGATCACAACAACCTGGTCAGTACACGTAGTATCATAGCATTATAATTTTGATACCTGATCATAATTACTTATATGATATTAAATCTGTTCTGAATTTTGGCTGTATATATGTTGTGTATCTTGTTATGAAACTTGCGGCAAATAAGATTTGCTGAGGCTGTAGTTTGTTGAGTTGATGTTACTTATTTGCTGAGGGTGCGGAAAATAAGATTTGCTGAGGCTGAATATTATATTATAAATAATTCATATATAATGACATCAACATAGTGAATAGATAATAAAAGCTATATTAGCATTTAAAGGTTGATGTTACGATATATATATATATGTATGTATGTATGTATATATCTGAATGTTTGTAAAATGTATGTATATTTATATTGATAAATATAGAGATATATACTGAAAATTTATATTATCATACTGATGTGATATTATGTAGTATAAGTAAATATGCATTTGGTGATAAATCAAATGTATAATTTATAAAATTACTCACTGATGCTCATGGTTTTAATTTTCCTATGCCATCATGAGCAACAACACTTAATTTCATAAATTGACATGGTACTATATGTAATGCACCCATAACACCTGCTATGCATTAATATGTGCATCCCCATTGACATTATTATATGCTAATTAACCATGCAATACATGGATATGATTGAAATATCATTCGATGTTATATTTAAACAATTGGATCAGTATACTGCCAATGAATGATTGGTTTTTCTTCATGTCTCATGGATTTAAAATTTATATATGCTTTTAAGCTATTCATATATATATACACACACACATACATACATACACACACACACACACACACACACACACACACACACACACACACACACATATATATATATATATATATATATATTAGACAGTCTAATGTATAGTACATGTTTTATTTTACACCTGAAACCCTATCACCTTATCCAAATTTGAACATTGCTCTTTAAGATATGAAAGCAATTGAACCTATATACAATTCTAGAAATAGTAATTATATAAAACTATATATATTGGATGTAATTTACTGTTGAAGAACATTAAACTAATTTAAACTTTGCAATCTGACTTGATCTATAGTCATGATTCAATTGAAATTTTAAAAGTTGGCTTATGAAGCCACATCTCCACATAATTACCATTGAGCATTGTAACATACATTTAGATGTGTTGTTAGTTAGACTAATTATATTTATTTTTTTGTTTCATAACAACAATTGTATTTGCTGAAGTTGTTCAGCAGGAGAAGGGTTCAAAATTGCCACCTCTGCAAGTATAATTTGAGACAAAAAGGGACAAGTGTCTTGTTTATTTATTTATTTACAAAAATGTTTGTATAGATTTATGTCCTACTTCATAGATCAGTATGTATATAAATGTCTCTATTCTATACATTTTGATGTATATGTATGTATTTGTGTAAGGTGTAACAAGAGCAGTCTATATTGATTTTATATAACTGAAGTGTTCTTTGGAAAAATGCATATAAGTATTTGTGTTAATACCTGTGTATAAGATAGTGCAATCTGAATTGTAATTATATAGTGATATATAGATTATATATATATGGTATCTGAAACTTGCCACATGAATGTTGAGATTTAATCTCGGTTATATGTATTTAAAAATAACTATCATTTGAAACGTACTATTCAACCTTTCATGTACATGCTGTTAATGCTTTGTATATATTATGGGCTGGATCTCATATAAATGTGAGGATATTTGTTAACAAAAAATCCATTTAAGATTCGAATATTGTATTTGATACAAAGGTTAAAATAACCTATGTTTTGAAATGTTCAAAACAAAATACAGGCATGATTCCTATATATTGTTGTATTTAAACGTGTGTGTGTGTATGTATATGGTTCATATATTTTATTTAAATCCAATTAATATTACGAATATTAAATACATATATTTGAAATATGTAAATAACTCTATTATTGTTTCCTACTATGAGTTAAAAAAAATTCCCTTTAAAGTAAATTTTGTTATATTAAGTCATGGTGAGGTCTTCCAATAATACACTCATTAATGTCCAGATTCACTGGATGTAGGTAATGCCAAAGCAGTGTGCATCCTTCTATTTTGGTTATATGCGACGGAGTAAAAGTGATATTTGAATTGTATTACTTCGGTTTGACTTAATTACGCTGCATAATAAGATTATGACTTAGAGATAATAGCATGAATTATTCTTTATTTTGAGCAAATGAATAATACTGAACAAAATGTTTATCATGCGATCCAAGAATTATATACACGATATAATTGACATAAGATGTCTAACTTAAAGGTTGTGTTTTGGGGATTAGCCAAAGCTAAGTCAAGGCATGACTAGATATGGATCTTGGAACACCATTATATATATACTGATATATGTATATAAACAGAGGGATGTTAATTTGAGTGGAAGCGTATTTTAGTTTAAATCATATATTTATGTTAATATAAATTTTGATTCTCAATTTTTTTTTGTTTATTAAATAAATATTAAATAATCATTTATTATTTATTATCTACTGCATATATTAAATAACAAATAACTTCGATAATTTAAATTAATCTTTGAGAAGGATAAATTGAATTAAAGCAAATTTCTTGACTGACACTGAAATTTGAGGATTGTCCTTACACAAATTAAATGTAATTTTTTTACAAGTATTGAAGATCTAAAACAAAGTTGAAGTGTGACTTCAACTGAATAAGATATAAATGTCATAACAATCTACTTATACATTTATAGTATTAGATACTAGATATGAATCACCTAAATGTATGTAAATTTACAAAAATTGCAAAATATGTAGAAATCTAACAAAAAGATAAGTGAACTTACAATTGGAAATGAAACAAATGTTGCTAGATTATCCATA
>JASFAX010002477.1:0-45792 GCA_030737875.1 Allium sativum
AATAATTTCTAACCAGTAATCGGGTTTGTTTTCTACCTTAGCAATTTCGAGGACAAAATTATTTTAAGGGGGAAGAATGTAACGACCCGTGTTTTATGCTATTATAATTAATCTATTTAATTATATAAATAGTAATTCAGAGAATTAAATGGTCGTTAAATTAAATTATATGGATTATTTAATTAATTTAAATAATTAAATAATATATTTAATTCTGAAATAATCGGAATTAGTGAATTGGCAATATAATGTGAACTGGGCAATTCAAAGTATTTAATTCCTCTTAGAATTGAATTAGAATGACGAATATATTATTTGAACGACAGTTTGAATGTATAATTATATTATAATTAAAATCGAGCTCCAAATGGCACGGCAGTTCACTATTTGGTGATTCGAACTTCAACTGAATGTACAGGGTCCGTTTTAAACCGGATTTACGTGAAACAAGAAACGTTCGGAGCTGGTGAAGTATATTTTTCTAGTGGAAGAGAAAAATTGGGATTTCATTGCGTAGATTTTGATTTATGTCCAAATCAAATTTTAGAAAAGTCGCTATGGAATTCCTTAATAATTTATAATGATATATAAGGAATTTCAATATAAATTTGAATATTGATTCAACCGGGATTTGAATATCGAGTTGTAAATCCCAGTGGAGCTGTATGATATTCTATTGTGAATATATACGATAATATTTATTTTTAAATATTAAATTTAATTATTTTCAAATATATTTATATATTTAAATGGGTTATTTAGAGCTTTAAAAATAGCTAGTTTTGCAAACGACCTCTGTTTTCGATGAAACTAATTTTGTTGGATCCACAATATTAAATTATTGCTAGATTTCAATTTCCATGATTTTTGAAGTCAGTATGTGGCCGTACGGGATTTTAATGTGAAATACAGTCAGTATTTCGATGGTTAAAAATACGCTGTGTGAGCAAACGAAGTCGGAATTTAACGAAACCAGTTTTGTTGGGTTCGTGATGTCGAACTCTAGCTGCATGTCTAGTTTCGTGATTTTTGGGTATCATGTGTGACCACACGAATTTTTAGAAGTCAGAAACAAATATATAATGATATAAAAAAATATCCTAACTCATAACTAGGTCAAATTAAGTCCACGTTTCATCACTTTCAGCCGCCCAAACATCACATTCCCCTTATATAATCTTTCTTCAGCCGACACAAAGTATTCTTTCTTAAATACAAAAAACGCAGCAAAAGAAAAATCAATCTAAAATAAAAAACAATTCCTATAAACCATGAAACAAGTTTAGCTCGATTGCTGGGATGTTCCTCTTCGTCGTTGTATACGTTTTGAGGGACTTGACTGTGTTTGGGTTCTCCGGCGTGAGTTTCAACAAAACTAGGTTTTGGGGTTTTGGTAAATTAAAGTAGTAATTGCAGTTTTTGTGGTTAGCATCGGATTTCAAGAGGATGTAGGCATCCTTTGTGAAATTTCAGAGTGATAATGATGAAAAAAATGTCAATGGTTTCTGGTACCTACGGTTCGACGTTGAGGAACAAATTTTGATGGGGTAGTTCGAGTTTAATTTGTTTGGTATGGGAATGGAGAGGAGTTGATGAGATGTTGAACTGTGATTTCAGTTTTGAATTCCATGGAGTTTGGAGGGCGCAGGGTGGATCGAGGCATACGTCTCGGCCATGGAGTTTTCAACCCGGAAGCGCTGTGTGTAAGTCTTTGGTTCGAGTTTCATTTAAATGGTATGAGGAAGGAGAGGATTCGAAGGAGAGAACATCGGTGTAATTTGATTGAGTTCATGTTGAAAAATGGTGGTAAAGTGGAGGCTTGGAAAATCAGAAAGGGGTGGAGTTTCGTACAGGAAGTCACGACCATCGAATGGAGGAAGAAAAGGGTATGCGTGGGTTTGGATTTAGAGAGTAATGGACCGGTTTTGAAAGTGCTAAAGCCCACTTGAAATTTAATTAAGTTTTATTTTAACCTAGATTAGTGTATAGTTTTGTAAATTTAATAACTCTATCATACGTTATCCGAATTAGACGAAACATGATCCATTGGGATCGTATGGATGGACACTACACACTGGAACTGATGGGGGAGTCAAAGCTCGCTATAATTTATAGTAAAATAAATTGTCCGTCTAAATCAAGCGATGGTTATCGTTATTAACGATGATCATCCAATGTGAGTAAAACTCACCAACTCTGAACAGTTATATTTTTATAACGTATTTTTAGAACTGATAATTATCTGTTGATTGTTGTGTGTTAACTATTTGGTTGAATTGCTTATGTATTGGTTGAAATTATAGATAACGATATATATATAAATCGTTAATCAAATGTTGATTCTGTTTAGCAGAATATTTCATATTGAAATGAAATCGATGTTAATTATGTTATTTAACATCTGTGATGCAGGGAAACAGGTTGGAGGAATCCAGCTGGATTCCTCAACATTTATTTTACTGTTTTTCATATATTATAATATATGATGTGATGTATAATCTATTGTTGATTATTTGTGTTTGAATGATATTGATCATGGTTATTTGGTATTTTAGAAATACTGGGATGTAAAAAGGGGATTTTCAAAGTGTATTTTGAAAATAAATTATTTATATAAAATCAATGGATTTTATATATAAAGAAAGGATTTTATAAAAGAAAATACTTTATAAAATCAAAGAAGAATTAAAAAGGAAATTTATTTTTAAAATCAAAGGATTTTATAAAAAGGGCTATTTGTTTATAAAATGAATGAGAATTTATTAAAGAGAAAATATTTATAAAATCAAGGGATTTTATAAAAGGGAATTATTTATAAAATCAAAGGATTTTAAAAAGAGGAATATTTATTGGGATAATAAATAAGATCATATAAGAAACATTTATTGGGATAATAAATAGAAGTATAAGGGATATTTATTTAGAAAATAAATAAGATATCATAAGGATATTTATTTGGAAAATAAATAGGATAATTAAAAAGGATTATTTATAAAACAAATAGAGTTTTATAAAGGGATTGTTTGTAAGGCAAATAGAATTATAAAAGGGAATAAAGATTAAATGGAAATCTGTTTAACGAGTAAATGTGAAAAGATTTATTTAAAGTAGATAATAAATAGAATATGTTTAATAGATAAATTGAGATGATTAATTTATAAATTATATTTTATAAATTAAGTAAAATAGTTATCACTGGATAAATGGAATATATAAGTCAAGACTTATATAGAGAAGTAAGAATTAGTTTCAACATCGATATTTGAAACTGAATATGGACGAAGAGTGAATCGAATATTCCTTATTCAAAAAGGAGTAAATCAAAAGGGTTTAATCAATAGAGTTAATCAAATAGAGTTAGTTGAATACAGTTAGTTGATTAGAGTTAATTGAATAGAGTTAGTCGATTAGAGTTAATCAATAGAGTTGAAGGAGTTAATCGAATATAATTTATTCGAATAGAGTTAAAGGAGAAAATCGAATCTAGTCATTCGAAATGAGGTTAAAACGAATATAGTTATTCGAGATAGAGTTAAAACAAACATAGTTATTCGAATATAAGTTAATCGTAGATTAGTTATTCGATAGGAGTTAATCAAGTCGAGTTAAATAAGTCGAGTTAATTAAGCTAAGTTAGTCAAGAGTAGTTAATCAAACCGAGTTAATCCAAATGAGTTAATCCAAATGAGATAATTCAATGGAGCATCGAATATAGTTTATTCGAATAGAGTTAAAGGAAAATAGAGTTAAAGGAAGGAGTTATTGATTAGTTTAATCGAAAGGAGTTATTGACTAGCTTAATCGAAAGGAGTTATCGAATTTAGTTATTCGAAAGGAGTTATCGATTAGTTTAATCGAAAGGATTATCGATTAGTCTAATCGAAAGGATTTATCGATTAGTTTAATCGAAAGGTGTTATCGATTGGTTTAATCGAAAGGAGTTATCGAATTTAGTTATTCGAAAGGAGTTATCGATTAGTTTAATCAAAAGGAGTTATCGAATTTAGTTATTCGAAAAGGAGTAATCGAATATAGTTTATTCGAAGAGAGATTAATCAGATATAGTTTATTCGAAAAGAGAGATTATCGAATATTGTTTATTCGAAAAAAAGAGTTATCGAATATAAGTTATTCGAAGTGAGTTAATCGAATATAAGTTATTTGAAGAAGAGTTATCGAATATAAGTTATTCGAAGTGAGCTAATCGAATATAAGTTATTCGATGTTAGTTAATCTAATATCGAATTCAGGAAAAGTATTATTTACTTTCCGGTTTTTAAATCAAGATTTATTTATTTATAAATAAATTAGAGTAGGTTAATTATTCAAAGTAAGAAATAAAAAGTTAGATGTTAAGTTAGATATTTCAGAAGTAGGGTATATAACGGTAGCGTTATAATCAATGTTTTCAATAAAGAAGTGGATTCGTAAATAGAATTCGAGAGTTACGTAAGGAAGTTTGTTAAAGATTTAAAAAGATAACCTTTGACTATTCTGAAGTTAATACGTTGTTCAGTTAAGGTCTGAGAGGTAATTATACCCCAACTTGATTGACTTCCTTCTTAACTAAGGAATGGTAAGGTTTGATAGTGAAGGATGGTTAAGAGAATTTAATTAATGAGTGAAATGGTTTGAGTTGGCATGGCGATATTTGATTTAAACATCGGTTTAAACCAAGTGAAGGAGTTTTGGAAATGTTTTCCAAATAAGAATCAGAAATGTTTTCTGATAATAGAAAATAAGAATTTAGAATATATGGAAACAGGAGATAAATAAATTAACGAACTAAAGAGAATAAATGTTAAATGTTAAATGATGATTGATCGATATAATTTCCATCTGGAAATAATATCGTTGTTTGCACACCTGTTTTTCTTTGATAGTTAACTCATCGACTATCGAAGTTTTTGACCATTTTAACATTGTTAATATGGAGAGACCGGTTGGATTATTATCCGAAGAACCACTCAGTATTGGCATAAGCGTTGCGAATCATATATGCCAAAGAAAATTGAAGACGGAGTAAAGTGCAACGGCTGTCGTATAAATCTTAGGTAAAGATTGCCTAAGATGGTTGTACTGAACAGTGCCTTCGGTTTGTCCAGTCCCAGGATGACCTGCTTGGAAGAATGCCTGACAGAGTATACTTAATAGATCACATAAGTTGATCTCTTCAAACGTATTTACGTTTGGTGGCGGAGGAATTCGTTTCTCTTAGCTGTACACCCGTTGTATTTTTGGGGAAATCAATTTGTGATTTGGCGGGTATGACGATGTGACATTCAAAGTGAATAATTATGTGATCTGCCAGAGATAAGCGTGGCCTCTAGCCTCACAACTGGGAAATGACAAAAATCGGGTAGGCAGCATGGCTATGTAGGTCGCACCTATTAGGGTGTGTAATCACATGATCTAGAGTTTCATTTACTTCTAAAAATCTATTGTCGATGTTGTCCCATTCGGGAAACGGTTGATGATCCCAACCATTGGTGATATACATTCGATACACTCAAGCGAAATGAGTGGTCAGTCATGTGTGGCCGGGTTGCAAGATGTTCTTGTTGAACCCAGTGTATTCCTCTCTAGAGGTACACTATCAGAAGGTGATTCCATACCTTTTCATAGTTGGAAATCCATTATCCAATACGTGCTTGCGATTTTGATTGTATACTATGTATGTAGAACGTGAGATGAAAACGTTTCTGCTAGATGATTTTTATATTGTGGTTGATAGACACTATATTAATATCAAAGAAATTTGGATACAAAGGTTATTTTGGATTATCATAAGGGAAAAACCCGTTACGTTATGCGGCGTGGTCTTATGAGATATCATTTTATTGCTCAAACTGTTTGATATTGTTTTACTCACACCAGTTACATGACTGACCCAGAGTTTATTTTCTTTTGTTTTCTCTAAACTCTTGGGAACCTAATTTTGTACGGGTAGTCAAGTAGTCGGGATTTTACAGATGTATTTGGAAAGCGGGAGCAGGAGGCTTCCGCAGCGTTTATATAGCTATTGTTTATTTCCGATGTGTTGTAAGTGTTGTACTTGAAAATGCTATGTATATTCAAGTACAATCTTTTATTGCAAAGTTATGTTATATTTTATTCGTTCCACTGTGAGATTCGTGTTACTCTAATGTTGTTTGTTCTTCTTCTTCTATTCTTAGTTTCTATCTTATCTATCCTCACCCTCTGTTTTCTTTCTATTAGTTTTCCGGTATTTCCGATGCTTGGATAGTTGACATTGTGTTTATGTCGAGTACTTAAGATCGCGAAAACCCAATACCGAAGCTAGCCAAGTTGTTGTCCCCTTGCTCTTGACAGGAATAAAATGAGCATTCTTAGTAAGTCTGTCCATTATCACCCAAATGCTTGTGTTTCCCTTCCGTGATCGGGGAAGTTCATCGATGAAGTCCATAGAGATGCTCTCTCATTTCCATTATGGGATATCCAAGGGCTGAAGTAATCTGCTGGGTTTCTTTTATTCAGCCTTTACTTGCTGAAAAGTCAAACATCGAGCCACGAATTCTGCTACATCTTTCTTCATGCAGTCCAATAGAAAACACGCTTCATGTCTCGGTACATCATGTCGCCGCCCAGATGGATAGTCATCCGAGTGCGATGAGATTCCTCAAGAATTGCTCTTAGCAATTCCCCAACTCTAGGGATACACAACATTCCATCTCTTCTTAACCACTCTTTCTCATCCATGGTCAATCTAGCTAGGTGAATAGAAGCTTCTCCTTTACCAAGTATACCCAAGATTTCCGCTAATTGTTGGTCCTCTTGCTGCATAGATCCAATACGCTCCATGAGAGTAGGTCGCACCTCCTATGATGCTAATAATCCAATTGTGAAATCTGTAGATGGTTGAAAATCAAAGGTTGAGATAAACTCCAAGCTCTACCTCTCTAGAGAAGTCAAGGTCATCCTCTGCCTACTCAATGCGTCCGCCACTACATTACCCTTGCCTGGTATATAAGCTATCTCAAAATCGTAGGATGCTAGGAACTCCATCTACTGTTGCTGTGACGACCGCCCATAACCCTTGCACTAAACAAGAGGAATAATGCACTGAAAGATATGCCAGGCAATTATGGACGATCATCAGAGTAAGTAACACAATAAAGAACCTATCATAACTCATAGCGCAAGGATAAAATATAATATAACATATACAACAGGTAATAATAGTGGAACATCATATAACAAACTTTTAAACTTTTATATCATCCTGAAAGATCATCCATACATCACTGGATACAATATCAAAGTCTGTACATGAAACCACACTACAACACTCATCAAACAACGGAAACAAAGATACTAGATAATACCAAAATAATATGCCAGCCTGCTGCTCGCCTTTGCACAACAGCTTCATCCACTAAGATATCCCCGGTCACCTGCTACTCAGTCCATCCATCCAAACACGATGGATGAACAACCCAAGGTAAGAAGAGGAAACATAAAACCTTGAGTCAGACAATGGTCTTAATGATTGATAATACAACTATCTAACATCAACAATACAATATATGAGAATAGGTAGATAAATAAACCAATCTACCAACTCAACCACAGAAAAGAAACCCAACCTCGTCTTCCCCACATCTGACAGTGATAGCCTTTGCAGCAGCCAGAGAAAAACATATCAGACATAGCATAGCAATTAGTTATCCCATGTAGATCACCCTAATTGATATTAACATCCCCCAAGCACAAGCCCCGAAGGCCTAAACCAACATGAGACAAGCACCCAAGAGATGTCTACTTCGACGTCGAACAATCCACACTAGACAATACAAGCAAAGCAACCAAGCATACACGACTCTGGTTATCACTGCCTATCCTGCTTCAAAATCATCGCTAATCATATGATTGGCCATATCATCCTGCCATCCGTCAAGGGCTAATGGTAACCCCGGTTCTAGCAAAAACTCCATACGCCTTCCAACGATACGTATCTCTAGGCCTTTCAACGATACCCAGTACTCGACCAGCAACCTTCCGATATTTTAAACGTCTCTATTATACCCTTGCTTTGAGCCTGCTAGAACCTACGATAATGACAATCTCTCGGCCTCCAATATCTCTAGTGTCCTTCCCGACGGCTATTCTTAGCACAAGCAATCTTCTGAGCAATCATTATGTATCAACTCACAACCTTTGAGTTATCTTCATATTCATTGCTTTACTTCTAGAAAACGACTTAACTTCCAGAAAAACGACATGACTTCCAAATCTGACCAAATTAGCTCCAAATTTGACCAAACTTTCGCCAAACGACAACAATTATTCAAACAAACGATTTAAGTCATCCAAATCGATTAATTTAACAAGCAACCATCATCCAAACATAAGAATTTCACTTAAATCACGATAGATCAACAAGTAGACAAAATAATGGATCTAAGCTTGCATAATCATGAATTAACATAGGAAATTACCGGTTTTAAGTTGCTAGATTAGACCCTATGGCGGTTCATGTAAAAATACACTTACCATGATGTAGATCTATGAGAAAACACTTGAAAATGACGAAATTATGATCAAATAACTCATATACTTCATTGAATCTGCGCGAGAGATGCATATCACTCATAAATTCTCCAAAACAACAAAAAATGATGAAATCTCGATTCCGGACAGCGATGAATTTGCTCAAACTCTTTGATTCGGTGAACTCTCTCTTGGAATGGTGTAGACCTAGCTTCAAGCGATGTAGATCTTCGATTCTCTAGGCTCTAATGGTGGAAAGGTGTAGAAGATGGAGTACAGGAGGACCTTTAGCTCTTCCAAATGAGAGAATGGAGAAAGTAAAGTGTTCTCCATGCCTCCTACCCCCTATTTATAACCTCCCACCAGCCTACTGATGGGCCTCTCCAAATCAGCCCATTATGCCTTTAAAAACCTGAATAACCAACTATAAAACACAAAAACAACGATTCCTCCCACACCACTGAACCAAATTTTTGATGACCACTCTACGGAATGGGAAACATCATTTCCTTTCCAATGAGACCGATCTTAGCACCTGAATCGATCCGAGTAAAAGGTTATGCCCTGTACAAGGTTGACAAGGGAAAAATGTTCATAAATAAAATTGGTAAAAATTATGTACATGTCTCACATTCTCATAAACAACATATTAAAATATGAGAATGATCCAACCCTTAGGGAATAAAATAAAAATATTTTTCGATCTTCCGATACGTAAAATGTGGGCTATTGCATTCTCCCCTCCCCCTTTAGAAATTTAGCCCCCGAAATCCCAACAGACATGAGCAACCAAAACATTTACACATGCCTATCATCCATAAGCAGCCAATTCTATCACCCCAAACTAGCAGCCATCAAGCCATGCATCCATAGCCTTATCCTAGCACGCGGAATTCTAAAAACAACAATCATATCGTAAGTTACAATGATGTAATGATGACACGATATCGATGGGTCACACCGACGAAGAGTTCTAGATGGGTCGCTTTCATACTCTCTTCTATCTCCCAATTACAATCATCGTCATCCTCACCCTATTGTACCTTGACCAGCTTAACCGTCTTCCTCCTAAGTTGTTTCATGTCATTCCCCACAACATGAAGTGGCTTATGAGGTCTCGTAACTACGGTCTCTACTTCTAGGTCTTCGTACTGTTCTAAAGATACCACCACATTTGAATCATGCATGCACTTCCGTAGAAATGACACATGGAAACCATTATGCACTCTCGATATCTTCTCGAGTAACTACAATATATATGCGAGCTTTCCAATCTGCTCAACTATCGGAAACGATCCAATGAACCTATGAGCCAATTTTTCTTTGCTTCCAAACCAAACAACACGTTTCGACGGAGAAATCTTCACGAATACCATATCGCCAATGTCAAATTCCAAATCTTTTCGACGCTTATCGGCATAACAATTCTGACGATCTTGGGTCGTTGTCTAGCGATCTCGATACTATCCAATGTCTCTCTGATCATATCTGGCCCAAATATCAACTTATCTCCGGTTTCTAACCAACATGTCAGAGAATTACATAGTTTACCATATAACGCCTTATATGGTGTCATCCCAATGCTCGACTAATAGTTATTATTATATGTAACTCAACTAGATGTAGATGGTCTTCCCATGATCCCACGAAGTCCAATACACAAGCTCTTAGGAGATCTTCCAAAACTCGGTTAACCCTCTCGGTTTGACAATCGGTTTGGGGATGATAAGCCGTACTCAAACAAAACTCGGTTCCAAAGTCTCTTGCAAACTTTTCCAAAATCCACTTATGAACAATGAATCTCGATCACGGACTATGCTTTTTGGGATACCATGAAAGAAAACTATCCATTTTATATAAAGCTCAGCTAACTTTGTACTGTCCTAGTCAATTTGATAGGAATGAACCTTGCACTTTTGGTCAAGCGATCCACGATGACCCAAATTCCTTCGTTTCCTGCCCTGGTTCTAGGTAGTCCATCGATAAAATCCATCAATATCTGCTCTCATTTCCATGTAGGAACTTCCAATGGCTGAAGCAACCCACTCGGCTTTTTCTGTTCGACTTTCACTAACTAACAGTTCATGCACTTGGAAATGAACTTTCCGATATCTCTTTTCATCACTTCCCAGTAGTAGACTCGCTTCATGTCCTGGTACATCTTGTTACCACCAGGATGAATCGTCAACTTCGAGTGATGACGTTCCCTTAGAACCTCATCTCTCAATCCATCGATATCAGGAACAATCAGTCGTCCTTGCTTTAGAAGCCAACCCTCTCGATTGACCTCGAACTCTTTATTCAAGGGTTCCAACTTCTGGATAAAATCAACAAGCTTTGCATCTCGCTTTTATCTTTCTCCAATCCTTTCGATAAGAGTAAGTCTTATCGACAAGTTTGCTAACATTTCACGTTCCAACTCACACCTTGGCCTGAAATCAAACTCTACCAAAAAACTCGAGGTTCTACCATTCCGAAAACATTACTCCTAGTCCTGCATGTCTTCGACTCAACTTATCTGCAACAGCATTACCTTTTCCTGGTGTATAGGGTATACCAAAATCATATGATGCCAGAAACTCTAACCACTGTCAATGCCGAAGATTCAAATCCTTTTGAGATAAAAGATACTTCAATGACTTTGATCCATAAACAACTCGAATAGAACCCCCAACAAGTAATGCCTCCACATCTTCTGGGCAAACACGATCGCTGCCACCCCAAATCATGAGTTGGATAATTCCTTTCGTGCGACTTCAGTTGTCGACTTGCGTAGGCCACAACTTTATTCTTCTGCATCAACACTGCTCCTAGCCCAGTACCGCATGCATCGGTGTATACCACCATTTCTTCATTCCCACTTGGAATCGTTAAAACAGGAGCACTCATCAGTCTTTCTTTCATGATTCTGAAAGCTTGCTTACACTTTGCATCCCATGTGAACACTTGGTTCTTCTTCGCCAATCCTGCTAATGAAGCAGCTATCTTGGAGAAATCCTTGATAAACCGTCGGTAATAACTTACCAATCCAAGGAAACTTCTCATGTCCGTTGCATTCTTAGGTCTATCCCAGTCCTGTATTATTGCCACCTTAGCGGGGTATACCGCTATTCCATTTCCGGAAATTACACGGCCTAAGAATCTCACATTGCTCTTCCAAAAGTGACAATTCGAAAACTTAGCCTTCAGTTGATGCTTTCGCAAGATTTCCATAACAACTCGCAAGTGCGCCTTATGTTCTTCATTGTTCTGCGAGTAAACCAGAATATCATCCACGAACACAAGCACAAACTTGTTCAATTGATCTCTGAAAACACTATTCGTAAGATCCATGAAGTACGCTAGCGCGTTAGTCAACCCAAATGACATTACCAAACATTCGAAGAAACCAGATTGTGTCCTAAATGCAGTCTTCGATGCACTATCATGTGCCTCCCTTAACTAAATCCATTTAAAAAAACACTTCAGCTTCGTGGAGCTGATAGTCTACACACAATCTCAACAATCCATCGGTCTTGGTTGCAAACACAATTGGTGCTCCCCATTCGGATACACTTCTCCAAATGAATCCCTTTCCCAAAAGGTCACGAACTTGCACCTCCAACTCTTATTGTTCCTTAGGTGCCATCTGCCTAAGAGGCGTAACGATAGGTCTAGCACCCTCGACCAAATCGATTCTAAATTTGATCTCACGATGCGGCGGAAACCCTTTAACTTCCTCAAAGATATCCTTAAACTCATTAGCGATTAGCACAGATGACAAGTCTTCCTGTGAAATCACAAGAGAATACAAAAAGATTACGAAGACACCATCTTTGGGCTTACACCTAATCAAAAACTTTCGCCCTTCCACATCCTAACTCTTACCTCAATCTTCTCGCGGTTCACTCTCGCCGCAAACCTCTTGAGCCAATCCATGCCTAAGATGACCCCAAACCCAGCGAAGTTCAAAACAAAGCAATCACACACAAAAGAACAACCATGGCTCGATAAGGTTAGACCATGACAAAGCATACAAAGGCTGGACGAACCCCCAACTGGATTAGTCACAACCAAAGTCTGTCACATATCTCGGGTTCCAAACCCAAGCAGCACACAAGCTCAATACAAATGAACGAATGTGATGCTCCAATATCAAACAATACTCGAACTGAAACACCTCTAACAGAAAGAGTACCTTGAACAACGACACCCTTCCCTTTTTCCTCTGCAGTAGGAGCTCTTGAAGAAGATTGCATAGCTTCCAAAGCATAAGCCTTCACAACCTGCTTACCCTTAGCTGATTCCGGACAATCTTTTCATGGCCATGCTTTCCACACTTGAAACACTTCTTTTCAGCTTTGGGATTCTTGCACTCATTAGCAAAATGGCCTTTCTGTTGGCAGCTAAAGCAACCACAACACTCTTTGGATTCTTCTTGCCATCCTTTCCTTTCTGTTGTTGCGGCTTCCTTTTCTTATTGTTATTACCACTCTGTTATGGTTTTGGAGCTTCCTTGGTTGCAGCAACAACAGCTTCCCCTTCCTTCGGAAACAAGCTTTCATGACGAACAACTTTCTCTACTATCTTCTTACACGGATTGTCAAGATGATCCATCCAAGGTTTTCCGATGTAGGTGTCCAAACCCATAACAAACTTCTCGTTCTTCTGATAAGGAGAATCAATGTATGAACGAGCATATTTGGACAATGCATCAAAATCAGAAATAAAATCAAGCACCGGTCTACCATTCTATTTCAAATCCATAAATTTCTTGAATAGAACAGATTTCTGAGCAATAGAGATAAATTTCGTCTCGAATTTAACTTGGAACTGCTTCCAAGTTATCTCTTCTTCCGGAGTCTCAAGCGTAACAAAATTCCACCACTCCATGGCCCTGCCTTGCAGCTGCCTTGACGCAAGCTTTCTCTTAGTTGCATCCTCGATACCTAAATCCCCAAAAATGTGAATACAGGCGTCTAACCACCTTTGAGCTTCTTCGGACGGCTCTGTTCCTTTGAATGGTTTCCCCCTAGAGACGTTAAATCTTTACACAGCTTCGCAAAACCCACAACCCTAGGCACCTGCACATCCACATCTACCATAGCTGCCACTGGAGCGGGTACCCTTCTCATGAATGCTTCCATCATGACCTCAAATATGGTTGGGTAATCTGGTGTACCGCCATTTCCCCTTCCAAGCACAATCCCCTCCCTAGTAGTATGTCTTGAAGTTCGTCGGCTCATTCTAAATCAGCAAATTAGAATGATTAGCCACTTGCAAGAAAAATTGCTAATGGAGTTCAAACGCTACTATACTATATAGTATTATATAGTATTCATCCAATAAAATCTACAAATACGTCTCTCATACGTTATTACGTTTTCGAACTTGGGTTAAAATCGATAACCAGAGCTTTGATACCAAATGTGACATGACTTCCAGAAAACGACATGACTTCCAGAAAAGGACATGACTTCCAGAAAAATGACATGACTTAAAAAAACGACATGACTTCCAGAAAATGACACCACTTCCAAATCTGTCCAAATTAGCTCCAAAGTTGACCAAACCTTCGCCAAACGGCAACATTGATTCAAACAGCCGATTTAAGTCATCCAAATCGATTAATTTAACAAGTAACCATCATTCAAACATGAGAATTTCACTAAAATCACGATAGATCAATAAGTAGACAAAATAATGGATTTAAACTTGCATAATCATGAATTAATATAAGAAATTACTGGTTTTAAGTTGCTAGATTATATCCTATAGAGGTTCATGTAAAAATACACTTACCATGATGTAGATCTATGAGAAAACACTTGAAAATGATGAAATTATGATCAAACAACTCATATACTTGATTGAATCCACGTGAGAGATGCATATCACTCACAAATTCTCCAAAACAACACAAAATGATGAAATCTTGATTCCAGACAGCGAAGAATTTGCTCTAAACTCTTCGATTCGATGAACTCTCTCTTGGAATGGTGTAAATGTAGCTTCCAACAATGTAGATCTTTGATTCGCTAGGCTCTAATGGTGGAAGGTGTAGAAGATGGAGTAATGGAGGACCTCTAGCTCTTCCAAATGAGAGAATGGAGAAAGTAAACTATTATCAATGTCTCCTACTCCTATTTATAACCTCCCACCAGCCCACTAATGGGCCTCTCCAAATCAGCCCATTATGGCCTTAAAAACCTGAACAGTCAACTAAAAAAACAAAAACAGCGATTCCTCCCAAACCGTTGAACCAAATCTTTAATATGACCACTCTACGGAATGGGAAACATCATTTCCTTTTCAATGAGACCAATCTCAGCACCTGAATCGATCCGAGAAAAAAAAATACCATGTACAAGACCAACAGGGGCAAAATTTGGTAAAAATAATGGATATGTCTCACATCCCCATAAACAACATACTAAAATATGAGAATGTTCCAACACTCAGGGAATAAAATAAAAATATTTTACGATCTTAATGAGAGCTGTTATAGTTGCTTCCTCAAGTTGAGATCATTTTATGAGAATAAATATTTTAGCGACTTATGATCCGTATATTGCTCAAATCTCTTTCCAAACAGATAGTGTCGCCAAGGCTTAAGTGCAAACACTATAGCAGCCAACTCCAAGTCATGGGTATGGTAGTTCTTCTTATGAACTCTTAGTTGCTTACTTCCATAGCAGACCACCCTATCCTTTTGCATTAACATAGCGCCTAATCCCGTACCACAAGCATCCGTGTAGACTGTAAACACCTTGCTACCATCGGGAAGTGTCAGGACAGGGGTTGTTGTCAAAGCCCTCTTCAATCATTGAAACGCGTCCTCACAATCAATGCTCCATGCAAAAACCAAGTTCTTCTTTGTCATATGGGTAAGCAGAGTTGAGATCCGCGCAAAGTCTTTAATAAACTTCCTATAATAACCTTCCAATCCAAGGAAACTTCTTTCCTCTGTCGCATTCATAGGGGCCTTCCAGTTTTGAACTATGGCAACTTTAGCGGGGTCTACCGCTATCCCATCCTTGGAGACCGCATGCCCTACGAGCCTTATAACTTCCTTCCTCCAGAAATGACACATAAAAAATTTAGCTTTAAGTTGATGTGATCCGAGTGTACTAAGAACCTCCTCTAAGTGTTGGGCATGTTCTTCTTCGCTCCTTGAGAATATCAAAATGTCGTTCATGAACACCACCATGAACTTATTCAGAAACTCCTTAAACACCCGACTCATTAATTCCACGAAGTATGCGGGTGCATTTGTCATCCCAAAAGGCATGACCAACCACTCAAAGAAACAATCCGGATTTCTGAAAGACGTCTTGTCAGTACTATCATCCGCCACTCTAAGCTGATGAAATCCCATGGCTAGATCTTACCATGAGAAAACCGAAGCACCTACTAGTTGGTCAAACAAGTCATCAAACCTCGGAAGTGGGTGCCTATTCTTCTTGGTGAATTTATTCAATTTTCTATAGTGCACACATAGACGGAGAGAGTCATATGCTTGGTTGCAAAGACAACTAGAGCTTCCCACACAGAAATGCTCTGCCTAATGGATCCTTTTTCCAATAACTCACTTACTTGTTTTCTGAGCGCCCTCCTCTACTTAGGAGCCATGTGACGCACTAGCAAAGTATGAGGTTTTGCGTTCTCCACCAAGTAAATTCGGAAATCTATCCCACACCTTGGAAGTAATACCTTAACCTCGCCGAAAACGTCTGGAAATGTACTAACTACGGGTACCGATCGAAGATCCTCAATGGAAGTATCAAGAGAATCTAGGAAACTGAGCATAACTGACCCCCGTGGATCACAAGAAATTTCGAGAGTTCTACCTTAGCAAGTAAGAAGTCTAACAACTCTCCTTTCACAATCAAGAATGACACAATATATGGCCAGCCAGTCCATTCCCAGAATTAATCTGTAACCCATAAAGTCAAGAACATATGTGTCGCATTCAAATTCGACGCCTAAATCAAAAATCCTCAAACCCCTACATATCATAGATAAATGAGTCGTTCCTCCTTTGGGGTTTGAGACTATAACAGGATAAAAAATAATACTAGTAACTAGGTGTAGATTTTCTACCAAAGAGTTGGATATGAATGAATGAGAAGCACCAGAATAAAAAAGAGTTCATATAGGATATTATAAAAGAGAAATCAAACCTTCAACTGCGACTTTCCTCCCACGATCCGGTCCACCAGCCTCTAAAGCATTAACTTGCCCTCTAGACGATCCAGCCTTCTGTCCTTGCCTGTTTGGGCATTATCCTTTATAATGTCCAACTTGACCACAAACGAAGCAAGCATTCGTCGTCTTTCTGCAATCTTTCATAAAGTGTCCTAAAACACCACGCCCATGACATTTCACTTCTGTCTTGATCCGAGCTTTATCGGGATTTCCTCTTTTCTTAGCGACGTTCTTCTTGGGCCACCATTTCTTTTTCTCATCCTTGGGTTTCTCTTCTTCAGCTTTAACCTCTTTCTTCCCTTCTTTACAATCCTCGTGCATCAAGGCCATGTCAAATAGTCTTTTAAAGGTTTCTCCCATTGGTTCATGCGTCAGTGCTAAGTCTTGGAGCGGTTGGTTCAATCCCTTTGCGAACCTCAAGGCCTTTTTGTGAGGAGCGTTTACTAACTCCAATCCAAATCTTGCTAGTTGATTAAAAGTGTTGACATGCTCCTTTATTGTCATGCTTTCTTGCTTCAAATTCAGAAATTTCTCTACTTGCATTCCTTCTTCTGCTTGTGAAAAGAATTTTTCCTCAAATCCAGCCTTAAAGTCATCCCAAGTAGACACTTATGTTTCGGTATGAACTATTTCCCACCAGTATAATGCTTTATCCTTCAGTCGCCAAGAGACCAACTGGATTTTCCTATCACCAAGCTCGAATAAGTTGAATATATTCTCCATTTCTCTAAGCCAATTGTGCGCCTCTATAAAACTCTCAGTACCACGAAACGGCTTGCCTCCCATTGTGCAAAAGTCCTTATAAATCTTAGAAAAGTTAACTATAGGAGGAGGAGGAGTTTGAGCTACCGTAGTTGCGGTTGGGGGAGGGACATTTTCTTGCAACCCAACAGGTGTCGTAGCTTCTACGTATCTACGAAACCATATAAGAATGGGAATGCCCTCGGGAAAATTAGGAGCCCCAGACATGCTGAAAAAGGTCGAAACAAGAACTCAGAAAGAGAGCCGAAGGAATATTGTAAATGACTTAAGGGGATATGTTTTTCAAAAAATGGTTTTTATTTGGAAATCCTTTATTTTGAAAACGCTTTTCAAAAACATTTTCTCTGATCTTGTAACCTTAGGCTCTGATACCAAATGTGACACCCTACATCTGTCAATGTCACTCTAATAAGAATGCATTAAGTTTCGTGAAGCGCAATAGGTAAACAACAACTAAAATTCACAAGATAGATATAAATATGCAGCGGAAAACTTAACTTTTATTCAGAAAGAAAGACAAAGTTTCAAACCAGTTACAATATCATATTGTTTCAAATACCAAAAACGTCGAATAAAACCATATGTCTTATAACTCCAAACATCAGAGTACAAAAATGTAAAGCCATATCCCTTCTTAAAAGCCATAACAAAATAGAATAATATCAAGATGGTACATGAATCAGAACAAATACAAGCAAGATGAGATTACGAGCTCAGCTATTGTTGACTCTCACTCTGAGAACTTGAGGGGGGGAAGAAGAGAGAGAAGGGAAAAAAATAGGTCAAACATAAAGCTTGGCGAGTTCCAGTAATTTTTAGCATAAGCATATGCAAAAGGTGTCAAGACAGATAAATAATACTAGATGAGAAAGTGCAGTAAAAGATATATATATATATATATATATATATATATATATAAGTACGAGGTTAACGAGATATCGAAGCAAGATAAAGGTAAATTAAACTTCTCATTCATATCGCAATAATCAAATTACTACATACTAGTATTAACAGGATTAGGTGTTACCTAATTACTACCCATACGATTGTCTCCCTATTACCCGAATATCCTGTGCCAGCCCCGATAATATGGTGTATCAGTCCCTAATCCAACAACTTATAAGACAGTGACCTATTTGTAGGTGTTACAACGTCTTAGTTTACCCTAATCGGACCCATGCATGCTCATGGCTCCGCCGAAACGCTCCCGTACCCACCCTAACCTTGAACCTCTTACAGTCCAGTTCAGTAAAGTGTGCCCCGACACCTACCTAGTGCGAGGCCCTTCCTAAGATACCAACATGGATACTGATTGATATGGGTTCCACACAACTTGACACAAGCCACCCCTAGGCTTGTGCCCCCAAGTAACTAGGATTTAAGAGTCCCAAAACCTGATACAAACAACTAAACCTGGGATTTCTTAGCTTATTAATTAATAGGTTTAACTTAGCAGGTTTAAGTTCATTAATAAGCCTAGTTGTAAATGACATTTGATTCTAATTGTTATTTGTGTACAACCCCTTCCCCAAACAAGCACCTGCCCAGATGTATGATTAGACTACAGTAATTCATTTTACTTATTTTTACATCTGTTACTCATACCTTCTTACATGTTATACTTAATCTTAATTAAGTCTAATCTATCAGATTAACATGTCACATATTCTTCGTTTAATACACTTAACCTAAATTTACATTCAGGGCTTCCCAATTTGCAATATGCTAATTTCTCCTTTTTAACATCATTAATCAATTATTTCAATTTATGTCAATAATACGCATTTTAACGGTAATAGCCTAAGCTTTTAATAGCCTAGGTTCAACGTAAATAAAAGGAAAAAGGGAGAAAACAGATCTCAAATTGAATAAAAAGGCATATAAAAAGACTATAAATAAATAAAAGACAGAATAGGGATAAGGAAGATAGAAGTGTGCATGAACATATGATAACAGTAATCTGAAATAGGTGATTTAACAGTAAAAATGACAACATATAAGAAATACTTATAGGTACGGTTTATTTCAAATCTAATAATTTACTGTCTAAAACCTTTTTAAAATAACATATCCAAAAATGACATGAAACTCACAATGAATGGATTGGAGAAGAAGAAAATATCTTTTGTATGTATATACCATTGTAGAAGAAAGTCCATGTTTATATTATGTTGTTGTAGAGTAGTCAGAGTTATCCTTGCTAATATATGTTTGAGCAGCACCTCAATATCTCCATGTATATATATTTTAGAATAAGCTTTGGAGAAAGGAGGAAGAATAGATTTATGTGTGGAGAACTGTGAGGCTGTCTGCTACCTAGGATAATTCTTAGCCTTTAGATTTAGGTTTTCCAATCCAACCATACACACAATGTTGAGTCAAGGGACGAACCTGGTTATGAATTTAGTCCAAAAACGAATGCAAGAACATGTCTCAACACTCGACTGGGTCGACCCAAACTGACCTAGGTCGACGCTTGGGTTAACCCGATCACATTGGGTCGCCCAGTGACCGTTACTATAGAATGTGTTTTTCTTTTATAATATATATATATATATATACATATCTTTCTATTTTTCGAGAAAACTTCTCAAGCCCATATCTTCTTCATATTAACTCCAATTTTAGAGATTTAAGAGTCTATCTGAACCAAAACTTCGTAACGAACTCAACGGTAAAGTATGTTTTACCTAATTCTGAATATTTAATTAAGTAATATTCATTTTGTTATCTTTATTATATAATTACAGTGCATTAAATTATGGGGTGTTTTATATACCCTACCCCTATTTCTCCATTTCCATCACCCAAAACAGCCCAAATCCAAAACTTTTCCAAATTTTTTGCGAATCTACATCAACATTTTCAGGTAATCGTTGTTACTTTTGTGTTTTTCAATGTCAGGTTTGATTTTGTTTTACGCGTGATTAAAGAAACATCTTATAGACAACTTGTAACGAGCCGCTTTTTCGATCTTTGGAAGTTAACACCAAATATATTCACGGTATTTTAAAGTCGCACATCCAATCATTGAAAAAGCAATTTGTTATGGTAAATAAAAATACAAAGAATGGGAGAAACAGAATCTCACCACTGAAATGACAACATATAATATTAATAATAAAATATAGATGAACCGCCTCTCCAAAGTGCAAAGTACATCAAAGTTAAAATAATTATCACCAGCTGAACAGTTTTAAATTGCTAATCTTGCAATTGTTGATGGGTATATATATTAGTGGAAAATAAAGTACCACAGCAAGTGAATATTCAACACTACTATCATACCCCATTCTCTAAGGCTCAAAGCTAAGCACTACAGAAGTTGCAAGCACTTATAGTATTAATTTTCGACGAAAGAAAACAGATTGTTAATGAATCATAACATAAGATTAAACGAGAATATGATTTTTTTTTGAAACAACATCCATTGATAGATATTCGTTACATTCCCATGCAAGACACCGTTCAAATCAATACATATTTATTACAAAATATTATCTCTAAGAGCGACATATGAAGATGACCCTTAGTTGATCAGAGTTAAAATATAGACAATAAACAAATTTGCCATAGATACATCCAAAACATACAAACACACATCGGAAAAGCTTCTAGATCCTTTTGCTCGTCTTTGGAAGCTTAATTTGAAGAAAATACTTACCCAACTCAAATGAGCACTCGAGAGTTTAAGGGAAAAAAGCAAAAGTTATGGGTTAGTCAAAGAGGTTGACACGAATAATAATCCCTCTATCCGACATAACGGATATCTAGTGAGACCATACTACCAAGTGGAATGAGTTTTCCTCTCACTGGTGTCGAATTATAACAACACAACCAATCATTCGCTCCTGCACTTCAATGGTTAGTACAATAACAATGGAAATGCCAATAACAATAATAATGTGCAATATGCGACATACAGTGGATTCTCCCTCCTGTTATACTAACTAGCTATCTTAATAGTTTCGATTTAATTTCTTTATCAACGGGTAATCTACCCATCATCAAGTAATCTACTCAAGTTCAATATTTCAATATAGACATGGATTATCTATCACACACCCCATAGTTTTGTCCTTTGGATAACTATGAATCACTCATTCAAGCCAATGACTATCCATCATTGCAGGATAATGTGCATATCTATCACATATCCATTGGTTATGATATTTGGACAACTGTTAACCCTCCTTTTTTATAAGACAGTCAAACTTCAGAATTTTGCTATTGGAGTGCTCAGGACTTGAGTACGAACTTGGGAAAAGCCTGGAGCAATTCGGGCGAAGTCGCGAAGTCGCGAAGTTTTCAGAAACTCAGAATTTTGGCTAAGTTTTTGGGGATCGGTACGTATCCCCGAAACACACCCTGTATCAGTAGGAATCATGGTGGTCTAGAAAATACTTCTAAATGTTTGGATCGGCATTCAGGAACTCGTATCCCGGGATCGGTGCAACATTTGATATCCCATGACCAGGGTGTATCGTTTTGTATCCCTCGAATTATATAGGAATTTGGTTAACACTTAGGGGATCAAAATTTGTGTATTCCTCCAGGATCAGTATTTTGGGTGCAACTTCCCAAATTGGTGTGATATCTTCATATTTTGCATTTTAGTTTTCATCTTACTGGAAATTTGTATCTCCAAGATACGAAGGAGAATTTGGTAATGGGATCAAAGCTTTTTCGATATGGAACAAGAAATTGGCTAAGTCTTCCCAGGTCGATACTGATCCCGGGAGACAATTGTTGTAGGCTTTGGCTCATAATCCACTGCACCTATAAATAGCCCTGTTGTGGATTGGATCAAGGATCTTCTTTTATGAACTCGGGATTCCTGAATTTGGATCATTTTAATGGCTTTCTACATGGTTTCTTCCTCCTTGAAAGCTTCTTTAGATTTGTGAACTTTCTTTGGCATTTGGATTAGATTCTTGCACACTGGACATAACTTCATCTTCTTTGACTTTTTGATATTAAAGCTTCATCTTGGACATTTGGACATTAGGGAAGGATTCATTAGCTCTATACAACGACTTTGGCATTGCTAAACCTTAACATCGTAATTAAAAAAAGACTGTACTTGTAAACATACAGTACAAATATACGAAGTTACATCGAAGTGGACTTAAGCACACTTGCCGAACTACTATAAATCTCCAGTGTTATTTACTTTCTTGCCCACTCTATGTCTGGACTGTGTTGGATTATTGGTAAATCGGGTGTTGGCATGTGAAGTAACCAATTTCCCACATCAACATTTTGATGCGCCAGGAACGGGGACGAACAACTTTGGTTTGCTAAGAATTTGGATAGCTCAGAATTTTGAGAATGTTTAAGAGGAAGAAGGATGCTACCTTAGCTCATTTCGAAGGAGTTGGAATTAAAGGAAACCAGGAGGTTTCCTTTGTTGGAAATTCATCAAACTACCTAACTAGAGAAGAGATGAATGGATTGGTTAAGGATTTGCACGCACGCATGCAACAGCAAAAAGAACTTACTACTAGGCAATAAGAAATGATGAATACGTTCTTCATATAAATGGAAGGATTTGGAAGCTCGACAGACCAAAGGATTCGGGCTGGAACGAGTGTGCAAGGCGCTCAAGGTTTGCAGGACTTGGGACAGTTCCCCTGAATCAACCCTAGGCCAACCCAACTCAGTTTGGGAACATATCCCCCAATCCTGATGGAAGTGTGGTTAGGGAAGTTTTGGTTGGTTAGGCTATGAGATCTAGAGTTAGAATTGTAACTCAAGTGCCGGTGCATGAAGATACAGATATTGGAAGAACACTTATGGCTTCAGAAGTTAGGTTTATTAGGGTTTGTGCTATAGAGGCAATCCATTTGATGTGATTAATAACATTGTTGATGTTATATTTTATTTTGAATAGAAGATTCTGTTATGTTATGTTATATTTACTGCATGATATAAATATTAACATAATATAAATCTTTAGAATACTAATACAAATATATATAGTTTCAAGTAAGTGACTTGAACATGAAATTATATAATATAATAATAAGTATTATAATTTTTAAATGTCCATACTCCATAGTCAATTTTTATTACATAAGGGCAACAATAAAACATTGAGACTAGTATGTTGATTGAATGATGATCATATCTCATTGATCATTAATATATGTGATATTAATGTCAATACTAGATACGTATTAGAGACTAGTGTATTGGGCTGACCCAACATGAGAAAACTTCATAGAATATAGTTAATAGTGTCATAAGTAATTCTCATAATGACAATGATGTAATGGTCCTCAGAACTGAAATCATTATATATATTCATTTAAGGATATTTGTGTATTGATATCATTAAAACTTACTTTCAACTGAGTAGACGATAAAGGTGAATATCATACATATCTCAAATCGATTAAATAATATGAATGATTTAGATGGAATTTAACCTTATAATATAAGTAGAGATATCCATGGGCCTCTTAATTGAGTATGATTATGAAATGCATGGTCGTGCTCAAATATTGATTTGTTTTATATAATCTGCTCATCGATCAAGATAAAAGAATTAAATTTTAAGAGGGGTGGTATGTTCCATATCTCGAATTTAATCTTGGATATGTTGATTAAAAGGATTAAATTACGTTGAAACACTGGTCACAAAAAGGTTGTAACGAATCGTTGATTTTATTATAACTTGGGTAACAACGATGTATTACTAGATGTCGCTCACTGATTACATTTTTAAATGTGATTTAAAATTATTTTCAACATTATAATAACCTATAGGGTCACACAATAGTATGTTTGAAAATAGGAGAACCATTTTAACAAAAAAGGAAATATTAAACGTTGATATTTTGTATGTTTGAAATGGTAATCACATGAATACCGGTTCCCATTATTTTATTTTGTTTTATAAAAGCAGTGCTGGCCTCTTTTAGATATTGATAAAAATATATCGAAATCAAAAATAAACTTATATCTGCTAGAATTTAAATCTATTTTGTTCTAGTTTACTGTGTGTGTTTCTATGACAGGTATGCAGGTGACTAGACTGACAATGAGGCAGACTGAAGATAGAGTGTCAGAGTATTAGTGAATGAATGTAAATGAGTGAAACTGAGTGAAATGTAGTGAGGAGCTATGTATAAGAAATTATATATGATACTGAATATGTAACGGAGAGAAATCTGAATGTTGTAGAGAGAAAGCAATGTATTTGAAATGAATTATATTACATTGAGATGTACAATAGTAGAGCTAGAAGTTTGTACTATTCAAATGTTGAAATAAAATATTTATATCGAATAAAATACAGTTTGAATTATAAATTCTATGCGATAACATTTTATTCAAAATAGATATATATTTCTGGATGTGATATAGTACAATAGTATAATTGCAAACACATTTGTATTATAATATATATGTTTGCTATCATCAAACAAAAATAACATTGTTATGTACAACAATATGTATACTGAATACTTGCTCATTTTTATAGTTTTTCAAAAATAATAAAATACAATGCAACACATCCCAACTCAGTTTGAGTGAATTTAATCTACACACACATATACATTACCACACAAGTAAAATACCAAATATAAGTTAGTAAGTCATAACCATCTTTGTCGACGCGTTAATGCATTTAGCAATTAAATTCTAAACTATTTCTTAGATAGAACATGGTCCTTCATATCACTTTTAGAACATTCTCCATTATCATAACTTACGCCTTATCATAAGTTTGGAAATTCAAGTACGCCTTAACATCAATTTGAAAATTCACACTTGAGTTTTGAAATTTTAAACCACCAACTTTTAAAGTATAATAAAACAAGTCTTAAATCGTCTTCTGCTACCAACCGTTGTTTAATTTTTTCATTTGTTCGTTTAACCACTTTTACATTTTTCCCTCTCCTAATGTCACTAATCTCGGGTCTTCAGTTCTTAGCATATTATAATGATTAAATCAAAAACTTGCTTTGAAAATCATAGCATTCGAGCCTTGACAGAGTACCCACTTAGTTCGTTACTTTGAATAACTAAACCTAAGGCAAAACTTACTTTCAAAATCCCACCAATTCTAGTTCTTATACAAGTGCAGCGGATTCTTATTCATATTTTTGAATTGCACAATGAATCAAGTTTTTTAACTAGACAAAAATATGTCATTCTACAGAAGATATGCTTACACCTTGAGTATATGATTATCAATTTCGAACTTCGAATCCGTAATAAGTGCTTTCACAGTCTGACACGTTAGCAAATGTGATAAATCTGATATGTCAGTAGGCAGTATTGTCAAGGCGGATCATAGGACATTGGCGAGAGATAGATGGTCATTTAGGATAAGGACTAAAATGTACATTAATTTTTAAATCTCTAATATTTTTTATAAAACTTGTGGATGATAGCTTAGGAGTTTGGCCGGTCCTACGTATAATAAGGAATTTACCCAATTTCCGGTTTAAATATTGTAGCTGCTTTCAAGAAAAAGGAAGTATGTAATTGCTGGTCGTTTCAGGAGTTTGGCCTCGGACCCGTTCATCGCCTTCCTGAAATAGCAAAAGATCCAAACGACCAGCAGTGGCACAGCAAAATGAAACGTAAAAAAACCCTATTTACTCGTAGCTCCATCGCAATCACTTTCCACGTGCCTGCTTTCTGCTCCTCTGATTCATCACTCTCGCTATAAAAACCCATGTTTCTTTGAGCGCAAACGATAATGGAGAAGGAAGTGCTGCAGGTTTTCGAGGCTGCGAAGAAGGCGGCAGACGCGGCAGTGGATGGCGGCGCATCACCGGAGGAGGACCGCTGCGTCGATGCCCTCAACGCCCTTATGAAAATGTCTGTTACCACCGATATTCTTGTTCGCACTCAGGTATCATTGTTTCGAATTTCCTGTGTAATTTCTCTGCTGCTAAGTGCACCGTAATTTCCACTTCCCTGTACCATATCTAACTGAATTTTACTCTTCCCAATGGCATTTTTCTTTCGTTAATTACAACTGAAAGCTTTCCGTTCATGGTCAATGAATGAAAAGGATAAGATAATTAACATTTGCATCAAAATTACGGTTAGCTGTAAACAGGGTTCGGATTTGGAGTTGATTATTTCAAATCATCTTTTGTTTCAAAATTATATTAACAAAGTGTGCTTGGCGATTTGGGTTGTACAGTGGAATGATGGTCTTTCTGATGGACTTCTGGTTGCGTTGTGTAATGAATTTAGGTTTGTGACTAGCTAGGGATCTGTGAAGTTTTAAGTAATTGGGTTTCGGAACGGGGAAGAAGATAATTGAGGAAAATTAAAGTATTCATATGAATCTACATGTATACTTCTATGCTAAAAATTGTGCTCTCCATATGTTAAATGGATATTTAGGTTGGTAGAAACATTGGTTATTTCTTCAAATGGGTGATTTATATGCTTGAATTTAAATATAAATTGATTTTGGTGCTTAATCTTCCAAAACCAAAATTCACTTTCTTTTTCCTCTCCTTTTTTGTTGTTGTTCTATTTTTGAAAGATTAATATTTAATTAATAAAGCCAATAAGTTGCTTGATATATTTTTTATTTGAACATATATTGATTTGACTCTATTACTGAGTTTCAAATTGGAATTTTTATATTTATTTCATAGTTGAAGAGATTCAATATGGAATAGATTTTGAATAGTAAGATTTTCATACTCATAAAGGAAACCATTTCATATGTACTTTCGTTGAATATACAATATGGGTTATTTTTCCTAGGCCGCCCTCTAAGATTTAAGCAAAGATTTTCCACTAGCTGTAGTTGCCTATTCTATATGGCATATGTGAAAAAACATGGGATTATCATTGTTTTTGTTAGTACTGAGTTTTGCGTCAAGCTTGAGCTTATTAGACCAAATAGAACTGCTTATATGGTATGGTGGAAGAAACTAAGTGGAAAAAAATAAAAATAAATTGTGCCTATAGTTGAACGTAACTTTGTCCTTCAACATCAACTTGATGAAAGGAGTGTTCCCAAGCGGAGGAGCAAAATGTTCCCAACTACTCTGCATCAAAGTAGTTAATTAGCTATTGCTCATTTTTTTATTAATCGAGATGTCCCACGACTACTAAGCATTATAAATTCATGTAGAAGTTAGACTTGAACTTACACTTAGTTTATGAATTTTGTTATGCCTTTGTCAGTGCCATGCTAGTATTAGAACTTCGATACAAAAGTAGACAATTTTTTTTAAAGAGCTAATTATGTTTCAACACGACAATTTCAAAATGTTTCATAGGTGTAAATAATAAAATGCTAGTCTTGATAAAAACAATAAAAAGGGAAATCCTGCTGAATGAAAATAATACATATAAGTTATTGCTGCTTAACTTCTGCTTTCTTCTTGAGCCAGAGCCTGTCTATGGCGCTATCAGCACCTTCCTAGGCTCTAATGAATCCAGATAGAGCAAAAGTGGTAAATTGACCATTGTAGATCCCGTTTTCGTCAACGTGGCCTATATTAATTTGGACAGAAGCATGATCTTTCGCGGTTATGAGCCTATTGGTAGCGGAACATTTGCGGGGTACATAATGATCTACTACGTGGCCTTCGTTCTGCCTGTTGGTTTAATAAGCTGCTAACAAACACAAACAGAAGATAAGAAACCCTAGGATATGAAATGGCGGCGCTGGTACAAATGTAAACATGATGACAATATATTTTACTATCTCCTAACTTAATGTTTGATTAATATTTTGAAAGTCCTGCCTCAACTTTTGTCTCTTAAACATTTAATCCAAATTTATTTTCCTATTAGCTGCCATAGATTTATTATTTTTATTATTATTATTATTATTATTATTATTATTATTATTATTATTATTATTATTATTATTTTCTCCTTTCTGTGCATCTTTCCTGGGGGTGTTTTGCCTTTTTCATGGGGTAATTGTGTAGCAAGGACTAAATGAAAAAAACTTTATGTTCCTTCAATTGAAAAGCAAAATCGCTAATTCAAACTTTGAATTTTGTTCTCTGTATTTAGTAATGAATTCCCCCCCATTCTCAGTATGATGGCAACCAAACTCAGCTAATTCTTTTCTAACAAAACCCCCTAGACCAGATTTGCTTGTTCATTGCTCTAGTTCCCTAGATGTGGTGAGATTGGGAGCGTTCATCCCTAAGATAGATTTCGGAGATTCAAACCCAAGGCTTCTACAACCACGGTCTAGAGACCTTGCCGCTTAATCTAGTGTTCCTTAATTGTTTATAGAAAAAGTTTTCAATGTGATTATTTGCAAATCTGAAAAATCAAAATTGACTAACTACAAGCAAAAAGAATTAGAGGAGGAATATTGGTCCTCCAAGCAGGAGCAAAAAGAATTCTCAACTAAATGTTTGTCAAGGGAGTTTATTGGCCATTGCCTTTTGTCTTTGTTGCTTAGGCCGGATGTCCCATAACTGATAAGCCTTACAAGTTCGTGTGGAAGCTAGAATTAAACCTAGGCTAGTTTGAACCAGTAATAACACTTGTAAAAAGCAAGTTGCTGTATTTCCATCAAATGAAGTCCATTCTCTATTCAAACATACATTATTCATCATCTTTATTTTTTATGTACACAGACCGAACTCATCAATTTTTAGCTTCCTTTTACAGGTTGGCAAACGCCTGCGTCCTCTCTCAAAACACCCCCAAAAGAAGATTCAGTCAGTTGCTTCTGACTTGCTAAAGCATTGGAAAAGCGTTGTCATAGAAGAAACATCAAAATCTGATAAGAAAACCCCGAACTCTGAAGCTTCCACAAAAGTAACCACCGAAGTCAACAAAAACCATCACACCAAACCACTAAATTTGTTAAAGGACACTGCTTCAAAAAGCATTGAAGCTGATAAACATACTCCAGATAATAGCAGAATGATGATTGAACAAATGATGAAACACGACATGCTAAAAGTTTCAAAGAAGGAAGAGCCAAGCCCCCAAAAGCTGACATCAGTTATAAAATGCAATGACCCAACAAGGGATAAGCTCAGGGAAATCCTAGCAGAAGCATTTTCCAGGGTTTGCAAAGAAACAAGCGAAAGCAGTAGAGAGGAAGTTAGGAACACCTTAGAAGAAGTAAAGACATGCGACCCGTATCGTGTAGCAGTAGCGCTAGAAATGAACATGCATGAAAAGCTAGGTTCTTCCACGGGCTCTCACAAAATGAGATACCGCTCTATCATGTTCAATTTGAAAGACAGCAAGAATCCGGATTTCAGAAGACGGGTTCTTCTAGGGCAGATAAAACCCGATAAGCTGGTGGATCTGACTCCGGAAGACATGGCTAGCGATGACAGGAGGAAGGAGAACAATCAGATTAAAGAGAAAGCCATGTTCGAATGCGAGAGAGGATCTGTACCTACGGCCACCACTGATCAGTTTAAGTGTAAGAGATGCGGACAGAGGAAGACCACTTACTATCAGATGCAGACCCGATCTGCTGATGAACCAATGACTACTTACGTCACTTGTGTTAACTGCGACTATCATTGGAAATTCTGTTAAGCTTCATTACTGTAGAACTTAGGTTTAGGCTGATTTGTAGGAGTAATGCTTAGAAGAGTGGTAATGATCTAGTGTTCTCTCAGAGTTTTTCTTGACTTCTGAATTTTTATCTTTTCAGTTTTTGACTCTTCATTTGTTGCTATTAAGGATCCTGTAACATGTGCCTTTTATGTTTTGAAATATGAATCAATTAGAAAAATGAATGTTGCAAGTATTGGATCTGGAAATTGTATAGCTGCAACATATTTTTTATTTTATTTTTTGAAAATTTATCCCTGTTCTATTCATGTGACATTTCAGACTAATAGAGTTTTTACACAACTGCATGTTTCAACTATTTCGATCTTTTCCCATGAAAGAAATGACAAGCATGAATTCTCAAATATAAGTAGCAGAATAATCTTACAACTTACAAGCACTGTCCTTAAAACACTCTCAAGGATTAAAAATGTTCGAAACAAAACGAAAAAAATGCAGAAACAAATCTTCTGACTCACATGTAACCCTGAATCTTCAAAAGTAACCGATAATTTGATTTGAGAATTGCATTTGGAACAAGAGATCAAATCTCATAATTATTATGAAAAAAAGCCGAAGGAAACAACATATAAAAACTATCGTTTCTTTTGATAGCAGAACACATTTCACAATGAAGAAGCTATGTTCTTTAGTTTCTTTTGTTATTTAAACCAAGAACCTCCAAAAATTCGATTTGCCCAAGGTCGCAAGTTCTGGTTGCCTTCTCCCTCCCCTTGAGTTGCAGCCTCTTCTTCTTCTTTATGCTTTCTCTCAGCTTCTTCTCTTTCTCGCTCTTCGTCTTCTTCTTCCTCCTTTTCATCAAGTACTTCAAATTCTTTTTCCGCAGCCATTGCTTTCACTATAGGGTCTCTAAGTTCAGCAATCAAACCACCGCCTACTTTGTACTCTTCTTCGTCTCCTATTAAAAAAATGCGCTGATCGGGTCCTTGTGCCATCGGTATGTCTACTGCAAGCAATTTAAAGTCGTACTGCAACCAAACATACATATAAGATCATGCTCAGCTAAAGCATAAAACAAGTATATATCAAAAAAAGAAATACTTGGCATATGTGAACTAACCAGACCCTTTTTCTTCTTAACCTCTGCACTCACAAGACCCTTTCTTTCAGACCCTCTAATAGGAAATATAAGAAAACAACGCTTGCTACCAAGCCTGAGTTTGAACTTCTTTAATTTGGGCCCACCACCGGACATCACATATGCCCTGACGTCCGTACCGGTAAGTGGGGCCCCCATGATCTCAAGAATTCCAGCATGAGTGTTCAGTTTTGTCATTGCTATCCTGTATACTTTATCTGGGTTTATTATCAACCTTGAACGAACGTACATCCCCTGTTATTCATAAGGATAACAAAATCAATATGACTTGTTATACATATTAAAGGCAAGATATGATACACATTAAAGATAGTTGGCCATGAGAAATCTTACTTTTATCTGCTATTAATATGTAAATCGCCTTTCTATTATTTTCAAGTACTTGCAAAAACCCGCTTTTAGTAAAGGGACTTTTGGTTCCATCCCCTGAAATTTCGAACTAGGAAAACATCCCTCTTGATAAAACCTTTAAATTAACACCCCAAATTTCATACATGCATGCATATACATATATATCATAAATAAAACATCAAAATTGACAAAAAATATATCGTACATAGTTTGCAACATTTGCAGTAAAACCTGCAAAAATATGCAGTAAAAAACAGCAATTATGAACTAACCTGGGGGGGGGGGGGGGGGGATCATCTTTTGAGGTCCAATATTATGAGGAAAGGGATGCAAATTTTAGATGATTTGGCATGTAAAAAAGGGTGCTTCGACCTATTTAGTTTGAAAATAAGAGGCGGATCTTAGTTCCACCTTACTAAATACGAAACAAATTTTTGTAAATATCATTCACCGATTATCATCTGAATTGTCGTATTTGATAGTCACTTGCAGCAAAATATCAATCTGAGTTGTTGTAGGCAAATTCAATAATTTGTATGAAAACATGATAACTAGATTAGTATGTTTCATTTGGCCATGAAGAAAATCAAAGGATATAGCAGCTCATTAATTTTCAGTTACAATCATGAAACAAGAGAAATTAAAATTTAGCTTTTGAGAAATGAAACAATGAATACTAGCTTAGTAGGATAGGTTACTATATTACCAGTGACAACATAGAATACCCAAAGGCTGCTAGTGTTATACTAAAATATTGATTTCCATCCGCAAATAATGCATGTATACTTATTATTTCTTGACGATGATTACAACATTCATTCAATGAATAACATTTGATTTGAATATCCTTTAAAAAAACACGATTTCATCACAAGTCAAGCTGCTTTACAACATCAAAGTTTGATAGTCGACTTATACATGGATGAATATGCCAAAAATTAGCATGTTACCGGGCTAGAGACAATCTGCTGAAGTAATCACATGCGCCAAGCAGTAAATGATGCAGGTTTTCTTCAGAGGGAATGAAAAGTAAGTTTATTTGCAAGTTGAGAGAACTCAACACACATATAGCTTAACTGCATGTCTGCACAAGCGTGCACACACACCAAAAATATAGAATAACAAACGTATTTCCAAAAGAAGATGTATCAAGTAACCGTTGAAGCAATCTAAACTGAGTATGTTAATGAAGAATATATTGATACACATTAATTTCCAAATTAAGGTTTTTGCTGAAAAACAATATTTTTTGGTTGCTTTTATAAAAATAATTTAAGTAATATTAACCATGAATAAATAGTCAACCCCAACTGACTTTATGATTCGATAAATAAGAAATGACTGATCCAAAACAAAGAAGATCAGTGAATTAATTATTAAAATAATTAGTCATATCGTTATTTTTCACACATAGCTGCTGCACACCTGAAAGTTGAGAAATTTGTACACTATCTCACTAGCAGATGTCATGTGTTGAAACTCCCATTAAACAAAATTTGTCTCTCACTTCCTCTCCCTCTATGTGCGCATGTGCATGCGTGCATGTGTCTGATTTTCACTACCAGAACGTGGCTCCAAACTCATCCCCAGAAATGAGCCCTTTATATTCGTCCTATCTGACGTATCATAAATCAGAACCATCACATGATTTCAGTGCATTATTTGTATAATAATGTGGTTGCAAAGTTAATGGTCTACCAGGACAAATTTGGTTTTGCTTTTGATCTATTAGAGGTCTAATATGAGCATATGACATCTTTGTAAATATTCATTAAACTGCAAATTAACTTGCATTTATCTTCTTTATTGCTAACTGGGGTTAAAAGATAAGCAAATGGATTCATGAAGTACAAAACTGCACTACAATTCACTATTCCAGCATCAACCGAACTGTGACAGCAAAATATTATTGATGTCATCAAAGCAAAAAAAAAATGATTTTCTTCAGTGATCAGGATATGTTCGCTGAATGATAGTCATAGCAATGAGCATTGTTATGAAAGGCAAGCTAGGACATGCGCCATGATGCAAGCCGCAGGGCATTGCGTTTGTGTCTTTTTCTTTATAGCGCAGTGCACATGAAAAGGCATGGCGAATGACATGAATCGCAAGTGCAAAAATGACGCGTCTTTTCGTTGTTTTATTTTTTTTCTACTTCTTAATTTATTTTAAAATTTACACAATTCAAACTCATCTCCAACAATGGTTGAATATATAATACATTATGTGATTACAGTTTGAATAAAATCCGACAAACTTTGAACTATTTATCGATGTTATCGTTGCACCAAACTACGATGGACGCAGTGTAGTCTATAGCGCATAGCGCAAGTCGTTGCACCAAACTACGATGGACGCAGTGTAGTCTATAGCGCATAGCGCAAGGCTTGCGCTATGCGCTATAGCGCGCGCTATTGTGTTCATTTAGAAGAAAAAAGTAATCAAGTATATTTTGCTTAACATATTTTTTTTTTTTTTTTTTTTTGCATATTTTGCGTCATATCCAAATCGTTCAAGACTCCAAATAAGCATTATCATACTTTTTGCATGTATCAAATATTTTTTTTAATGTGAAATGTAGTTATATCACAGAAAATTTGATAAGTTCATATTGCACATTAAAATAATTGATGGATATAATATATTTGTGTCTTACAAATTTGAAATTTATTCTAATAATTGTAGTTATAATGAAAATTATTTTTATTTATCAATTATGGTAATATAATACTCTAAGAAAAAAAATGCATGAAAATACACTCTTGTACAAAATGTTTTTTTTTTAAAAATCCACTAACAAGTACTAAGAAAAAAATTATAAATAAAAAAAGTTTGTAAAGTGAAAATAAGATCAAATGAAAATAATATAGGAAGTCTACAATAACAAGATTCAAATAATCAAAAGTTAAACGTGATTCAAGTGTACAATAACAAAACATAGAAATTATATTATGCTTCTAAATTTTTAAAACATGGTCACTAGTTTCATCTAAATCATAACCATTAATCATTACTTAAACTATCATCGATTTCTTCTTCTTTCGAGTCATACTCTACGGCATTTTTCCTTTGATTCATTATAAATACAATAGCGTGCTATTTTGGGCTTAATTCATTGTCCACACATTAAAAAAAAGGACAAAAACAAAATAGCGTGCTATTTAGAGCTATGCGCTATTTGCACTATTATAATATAGCGCGCTATTTTTGCGCTATTGTAAGTATAATAGCGCAAGCACTGCGCTATTTGTCGCTATAGCACGCGCTTTGATAACACAGGATGGACGATAGAATTGAGACCCCCAATTCTAAACCAAACCGTTCCGAGCCCAATTTGAACTCGATGGGTCCCAAATCGGGTCTAGTGATTAAAAAAACATATGAGTAACTGTTCTGACCAAAAGATTAGACAAAAAAAGAGGAAGTATACACATTTTTACTGTTATTACCCACTTGAATCCAAACTGATCTGATTTGAATCAAACATCAAGTCATCTCAAGGTTTAAAATATACAAATTAAACTCAACAAAAAACCAACCCGACTAAAATTGTGATCCACCGAGTTGGGTCTAGAACTGATCCGACGGGTCTAATTCCACTCCTGCACCAAACAAATAACATCGTAGTATTTTCCAAATTAATCTCGAACAAACTTCAAACTCTTTGTTCAAATTACAGCTGAACCGAACAAATAGTCTCGAATGGATGTTTTTCGAATCTCCAATGAAGTTCGAACTGTGTTCCCATTACAACTGCATCAAATATTGTCAAACTGATTTGAGATAGACGAGGAAGACGTTGTACATTATGAATCTGATTAAATAGATATTGATTTAGAAAATATGATTGCTAAATCAGATTTAAATTTCTATTTTATCAGTAATATGTACAGTTAACTTCTGTTTTAATTTTCAGAGACTGCTACTGCTGAAAATTTATATTTATGATATAATATTTGATGATTTTTACGAAAATGTAAAAAATATTTATTTCATATTTTAAATAAATTATATTGATCTTTTTAAATTTATTTATATTAAAGTTATAAATATAAATTCTAAACATACACGGTAAATTGAAAAGACATGCACCATTCGTCGCACTATGTGCCAAGGCTCTATGAAGGCTTTGCGCCTTTTTGCACCGTACGCCACTGTAACTATGGCAAGGAGGCATAAATGTCATTTTATCAAATGATAAAAAACTACTAAACTCTAATCATAGCAATTACACTGTTTCACACCAATCCATGCTTGTTCGTCAACTTCCCAAGAAAGGACACTTATCTGTTATATATCCGTTGTCAAACCAACATATGCCATACATGTACACTAAGACCAACATATACCATATATGTACACAAAATTATTCTTTGAACATTTAAAACAGACTACAAAGGAAGGCATTTAACGATAGTTGTTTATAACAGGCTGGTAATATAATAGAAAATTATGAAAACAGTTGTAACTTATTTCAACCAACATGGAGGTTTATTGAAAACGAAAATGCTGCTACGGTGATTTTTTTTTTTTTTTTTTTTTTTTTTTGGGTCACATTCCAGAAACAAAATTGGACTTATATCTAACACGAGCACTTTGCAGGTCTATAGGCATGTTAGCTCATTCAAAACAACACAAATGACCCTTGAAGGAAGAAAAGAAAGGAAGAAAAAAAAGGAAGGGGGGATGAGTGATGATAAGAAGTTGCATTTTTAATGTAGTGTGCCACTATTGGCACCAGAGTTTCTGCTTGCGGTTACAACGGTCGGCGACCAACCAGTGTGCGAACTCCACTTAGTTCAGTGGCTGTTGGCCAATCAAAACGAAAAATTTACATGGCGGCTGCTAGTGAAATCAAGTTAATGGAAATCAGACGTGAAACTGATGTTGTATTGATCAAAAACAGAGTTAACTCACAAATGTACATACGTCGGCTTATATAAACGTTTGCCAACGTTTGATAATACACATATGCTATGGGCCGAAGCCCAGCCCAATATATTACATTATGTATCTGTTATGTTGAGAAGTGGTTTTATTACCCACCCTCAAATTTATCTAGGGTTTTCTTCATTCCTTCTCGCGCCGCCATCTTCTTCAACCTTCATCTCCTCTCTAAATTTCACGAAGTTTCTCAACGATAGAGGCTTCGTAAGAGCATCCGCTCTCTGGTATTGGGCAGGAACATGATTTACATCCAATTTTCCAGAGGTCGTTTGTTCTCGTACAAAATACAAGTCGATTTCGATATGTTTTGTACGAGCATGTTGAATTGGGTTAGCTGAAAGTGATACCGTGCTCAAATTATCGCACCAAACTATCGGTCTCTTATTAGACAGAAACCCTAGTTCTCTGAGAAGCGAATTTACCCACATCACTTCAGCTGTGACGCTCGCCAGTGATCGATACTCCGCCTCGGTGCTAGATCGAGAAACCGTCGACTGCTTCTTCGAGCACCAAGAGATTGGGTTACACCCCATGAATACGCAATATCCAGAAGTCGATCTTCGATCATCTGGGTCTGATGCCCAGTCTGAATCACTGTAAGCTTGTATATGTAAGTCTTTGCTGGTTTTTAGTCTGATTCCATAATTAATTGTTCCACTTAGGTAACGTAGAATCCTTTTCACTGCTGTCCAGTGTTTATTGAGTGGTGATTGCATGAATTGACACACTTTATTCACGCTATAACTGATGTCTGGTCTTGTAACAGTCAAGTATTGTAAAGCACCCACTATACTCCTGTATTCTTTGGCATTCTGAATAGTTTCCCCTTCATGCTTAGACAGTCTTAGGTTACTGGTCATGGGCGTTGGCATAGGTTTAGCCTTATCCATTTTAGCTCGAACAAGTAATTCTGTGATATATTTGCTTTGAGACAACATAATTTCATCCTTGGAGTTTTGAGTGACTTGAATTCCTAGGAAATAGTTTAAATTCCCCAAGTCTTTGATAGAAAAAGTTTGATCCAAGTATTGAATTATCTTGTTAACTTCTGCTTGATTGCTTCCAGTGATTAAGATATCATCAACATACACAAGTATAAATGTGACATCGTTCCCTTTTCTTTTAATATACAGAGAATTATCTGATTTAGCTGTGTTGAACCCCAGTCTCATGAATGTGTCTTTAAGTTTATCATACCATACTCTAGACGTTTGCCTTAATCCATAAATGGCCTTGTTTAGTTTACATACATAATTCATGTTATGATCTGTCTTATACCCCTCTGGTTGCTCCATATATACATCCTCCTTTAATTCCCCATTCAAAAAAGCGTTGCAAACATCCAGTTGTCTAATGCACCAATGATTATGCAATGCAATGCAGATAATTATTCTTATAGTTGAATGTTTGACCACTGGGGAGAAAGTCTCTTTAAAATCAAACCCATATTCTTGTGTATATCCCTTGGCCACTAGTCTTGCTTTGTATTTCAGTATGCTTCCATCTGCTGCTCTTTTCAGTCTGTAGGTCCACTTACATCCTATGATATTTTTGTGCTTTGGTGCAGACACCAAATTCCATGTCTCATTTTTCATTAAGGCAGAATATTCTTCATCCATAGCATTTTTCCATCTTTGACATTTCACAGCCTCATTATAGTTCACTGGCTCTCTGTTTTCTATGGCTGTAGTATATATTTTAGGCTTGAATATACCATGCTTAGCTCTTGTTATCATATGATGTCTGTTTTGATCATGTGCTTCATCATCACTGCTAGTATTTATTGTGGTGTTGCTGTTCCCACTTCCTGAATCTGTGTCGATGGCTTCATTTTCACCAATGTTATGGTCATTGTCATCCTCACCAATAATTGAATTATCAGCACTATAACTAGATCTTGTACTAGGCACACTCTCCTCATCCTTTTCTTCATTATGCACTTGCTGTTCTCTGCTAATTTGCTGCTCATTGCTCTTCATCACATCTTGTATCAATTCTGGTGGTGCTAGAGTACATCTCTCAGTGCCAATAATTTTTTTAGTAGTTTTAATATCCTTTTCTGCAAATGGAAATACATATTCATCAAACACAACATGTCTTGAAATGTATAACCTCCCACTGCTGTCCAAGCACTTGTACCCTTTTTGGTTTTCTGTGTAACCAAGAAAGGTGCATGGGCTTGATCTTAAGCTCATTTTATGCTTGTTATAGGGTCTAAGGTAGGGAAAACATAGGCAACCAAAATTTTTTAATTCTGTGTAATCTGGTTTTGCATTATGCATCATTTCATATGGACTCTTATATTTTAAGACTTTAGTGGGCAGCCTATTTATCAAATACACTGATGTCACAAAGGCCTCTGACCAAAACTTTAAGGGTATTGAGGATTGTGATATCAATGTAAGCCCAGTCTCCACTATGTGCCTATGTTTTCTCTCAACTAGCCCATTCTGTTCAGAAGTATGTGGGCAGGTTATTCTATGAAGTATGCCTTTATTATCAAAGAACTTCTTTAAAGACTTGAATTCACCACCTCCATCAGTTTGCATGATTTTGACATTACAGTTTGTTTGATTTTCAACTAAAATCACAAACTGCTTTGTCACATTACATGCATCTGATTTATTTTTAAGTAGATAAATCCAAGTGTATCTAGTGAATGCATCAACAAATGAAAGATAATACCTGTATCCATGATCTGTTTTTACTGGAGAGGGACCCCATAGGCCTGCAGCAATAAGTTCTAGTGGCTTGCTGTACTTTGTATCAGATTCAGTGAAGGGGAGTTTATGACTCTTACCAATTTGGCAGTGTTTACACATATAATGATCAGGTATAATGTTGCATTTAATTTTATTTTCTTTCAGAATATGCTTAACAACTTTGATATTAGGATGCCCTAATCTGCTATGCCATTCATTAAAAGTTTTGTACACATTCTTATCATCAATAACAGTTTCAACATGACTGTCAACAGGTCTAACATGATTATCAGTAATAGATTCAACATTATAGCAATGATTCCCATTGTCACTGGCATGTCTGCACTTCATATTCTTGAACTTGTATAGCCCTTTATCCAAACTACCCTGTAGTAATATGTTTTTACTCAGTAAATCCCTAACAAGGCAGTAATTTGGGTGAAACTCAAAGTATACATGGTTGTCATTAGCAAATTGTGACACACTGATCAAATTTTTCTTAATCTTGGGTACTCTAAGTAAATTGTTTAAATAGAGTTCCCTTTTTCCTTTTATGGATCCACAACCAACATGTGATATACATATGGTTCCACCATTTCCTAAAGAGACTGAACACATACCTGAGTAGCTTTTATTCCCCAGATTCAAGTTTTGTAGATTATTTGTAACATGATTTGTCGCTCCTGAGTCTGGGTACCAGTCATCAAGGTTTATATCATCTGATTTGCCTGAATCATCATTATTTAGTCCTTGTGTCTGCATTCTTGATCCTTCAGTGTTCGTTCTCTGCTGTCTCATTTGGGTTACATTGACACTTGGTCCTCTCTGATTTTGCTGATTCACATTATACTCTGTGTTGAATCTGAAATAACATTTGCTTGCTACGTAACCAAATTTCTCACAGATTTGGCATTTTGGCCTATTATTATTATTGAATCTGCCCCCTCTGCCTCTTCCTCTTTGGTTAGTGCCTCCTCTGTAAAACTGATTTTCTTGTTTGTTGTTTTGACCAGTAATTACCTTTTGCTGGCCTTTGTTTCTGGCTGTGGAGGTATAGTTGACAGAGAATTCTGATTGAGATAATTTCTTCTGTTCAACTCTTCCTTCATGTGCAAGAAGTGACGAATATACATATTGCAGATCAGGTACAGTCTTCTGAGATGCAATAAATGTAACTATAGATTCATAATCTTCATCTAATCCTCCAGTAATATAGAGGACTTGCTCGCTCTCACTGATCATGTGTCCAGTGGAATTCAGTTTGTCACATAGAGTCTTTACCTTAGTTAGGTATTCATTCATGGGCATCTCATCTTTTCTTATGCACTGTAACTGTCTTCTGTACAACATGGATCTTGCTGCAGATTGTGCACTAAATGTTTGCTCAATTGTACTCCAGATAGCATATGATGTATTGCATCCAATTATACGTGGTAGTATGCTAGCACTTATTGATGATATTAGCCATGACACAAGAAGATTGTCTTGCTTCTGAAAGTTTAAGTATTCTTCATTACTAACAAGATTTCCATCTTTGTTGTGTATCATAGCAGGTGGGATTTGCACTGTCCCTTTAATAAAATCAAGAAGTCCATATCCTTTCAATGCCGCTTCCACTTGAAATTTCCAAAGCATGTAATTATCCTCGTCTAAAGGGATGGTAATTATGTGGGTCTTGGGTTTTATCAATTGGAAGCTTGGTGCTGGAGGAATGGTTGGTGGATTGGTGCCTGAATTGGCCGAACTAAGTGCTTGATCTGATCCAGCCATGTAACGAATCAAGAAAAGCTTTCTTGGATGATGAGTGATGACACTTGGACGGTAGAATCACTGTTAAGTGATTTTACAACCAGTGTAAGGGTAAAACGATGGCAAGAGTTTCAGAAAAACGAGCAACTAGGATGGCAAGATCACCAGAAGTGGTGATTTCTGCAACCAGACTCGTGCCAAAGGAAGACTTCAAAGTCTGATGGCTGAAACTGCAGCCAAGATCGTAGAAGATGATGAAGATACTCTGATTCTACCTCTTGGCGAGGCAGTTCTGATCTCCAGTGATGAACAATGTCTGAGGAGATTCAGTTTAAATGCGCTTACTTTCAGTTTTGATGAATTTAATTTGTATCTTTATGATTTTGATCTTTTTATGCCGCTAGGCTTTCTTGCTCTGACACCATAATGGAAATCAGACGTGAAACTGATGTTGTATTGATCAAAAACAGAGTTAACTCACAAATGTACATACGTCGGCTTATATAAACGTTTGCCAACGTTTGATAATACACATATGCTATGGGCCGAAGCCCAGCCCAATATATTACATTATGTATCTGTTATGTTGAGAAGTGGTTTTATTAGGGTGCTGATAGTAAGACAATGTATGTGAAAGCAAATAACAATTGATTATCATCTTGGTCTTTTACTGGATGAGAAACGTTGTATCAAATTGATTTTTAACTTTTCAGAAACAAAAGCTTTGTTCATAGAAATATAACAGTCTCTTTTACCCAAGGATGATCACTGGATGCAATATCAGTGCAAGTGGGAGTGTGATCTGTTACACGGTTGTCATTCGTTTAAAATCCTTACCTAACACGATACCTTCAATTGCAAATTTATGATGGACACACAAACTTCATAGGTCTTACCGTAAAAGAAACCATGGCTGCTGCCAAAGCAAGAAATCCATATTTCGCCATGCCTTCAGAAAGTCCAACAAAAGTGTTGGCAACACCAAACATGATTCTCCACAGAACAATACAAATCACGACCCCACCAGCTCCAACAAGAACTAGATAGTTCCTCTTCCAAAACGACTCAGCCTGCAAACCCACTGCCTCCTTATATTGCGAAATTACACTTTTAACCTTGCTTATTTGGTTTTTAACTAAAGGTCTATCTAAACTAGATGTGATTTTGGATTTAGCGGTTGTGAAATTTCTTGAAAAGAGAAGGGAGTAGGGTTTGGGAATTCTGGAGACGAAGGCATTTTGGTAATACTGAAAAATACGTGGAGAGGAGGTTTGAGTAAGAGAGCCTGAGTTGGGAATTGGGGGCGTGGCTTTAGCTGGGATTCGATGGAGGTTGAAGAGTCTCCGAAAATTTGATGCTACTTGCTTTGAGGATCGTGCCGCCATGATATTTAAAACGGTGGAGGAGGAAAAGAACTGAGACAACAGGTTAACAATGACGAATTTGCAATTATGGACGCACAAAATTAAACACAAGCCATTGAGTAAAAAAAAAAAAAAGTGTTGCTAAATGCAAATCGAGAAAATTACACTATTGCCCTACCTACTTTTTTGTGCAAATACTGTACAAATATTAAGTACTGTACATATATTAATGAAATTAAATGTTTGAAAAAATAAAACATAGAAGGACAAATGATGGTTGACTCTTTACAAAAAAAAAAAAAATAGAAAGGGCAATAGTGTAATTTCCTCGATTTGCATTGAGTAATTTTGATTTGCATTTAGCAATCATGAAAAAAAATGTAGGAAACAAGTACAAGGACACACTTTACAAAAAGTGGAAAATGGTGGGGACACATTTATTTTTAAATTTTATATCAAAGGACAGACCACTTTCGTAATGAGTTTTTTGGTAATGGGTTTGAGGACTAATTTAACTTGTTATTCAATTTTGGACCAAAAATTGCGTTTTAAGGACATTTACGATGTTCTACTTTCTTCTACTGTTCTCGATTGAGGTTTATCTTTTCAAATATTATCGATAAAACAATATTCATAAATTCAGCTTCTGGATCTCGAATAAACAGTATCGATTCAGCAATATCGATTTGCGGTAAATTATCTTTTCTATGTTTTTTCTATTCTCGATTTAGGTTTATCGTTTCAAATAATCTCGATTAAACAATATTCATAATTTCAGATTTGAATCTCGATTAAACAATATCGATTTGCAGTAAATTCTCTTTTCTATAAATTTATTGTTTGATCGTGTAATTATTTTAATTTTTTAAGTAATCTTTGTAGGCTTACGTTTTAATGGCGGACAGGAGTGCTTGTAATATGATTTCTTATGACTAGTATTTCGATATCTTTAATTTTTCCTTTTAATTCTGTTTATTCTTTTAATTCTGTATGTTGATTTTATTAGGATTTAAAATATTTGACTTTATTTTTGCTATATTGGATTAGCTTTTAGTTTATACAGTTTTGTAATTTTGTTTTTTTATCTGTTGCAATCACAACATTAAATTTATTTTTTGTTGGTTGCTTCTTTGTGAAATTCTTCTGTTGTTTTTTTTGTTTTTTTGAAACAGTGGCACAAGTTGGATTTTAGTTGTTTTCATGTATAATGATAATAGTTATAGTTGTCGTGTTGCTTTGAATGCTTCTCTTCTTCTTCCAAGAATGAGTTATGTGAATATTGGTCGTCACTAACTCCGCTGAGTATTGAATTATCGTACATGCTTGAAGGAAATTGTAGAGTTGTTGATACTGATTCAGATTTACATAGTATCGTATGTTTTTCATTGTTTAAGAAGAATGAATATGTGGTATTTAGGGTAAGATTGAAATTAGTTTTGGTGGAATATGAGAGTGCTAATGTTAGTAAGTCTGCCGGAAACTCTTTGATATCTGATTCTTCTAGTATAAATATTCAGTTTGATTTTAAGGAAATTTTGAAGAAGGGAAATAATATTTTAGTTTTGGATTTTGTTGGATATCGATTTGATGGAGCTTTGGAATTTAGAATTTTTTTTAATAGCCTATCAAATTAAAAATGGTTGTAAGTTGAAGAATATTAAGAATTGCAGAGAAAGAGTTACTTCCATTTGCTCTTGGTTTGATGAGGGTTGCAAGTTCAAAATTCATGTTAGTTATGATTTTGGAAATGTTAATATTTTTTATACTAGAAGCTTGATACATGAGCATTCTCGAGATGTTGGGTTACGGTATATCAATCATCCTCATGTTTCTAGTAAATTAGTCAAGTCTATGATTATTGACCAAACTAGAGATGAGCCATTGAAGAAACCAAAAGATATTTTTAATCAATTTAGAAGAGAATGTAATTTTAATATGAATTATTACTATACTTATTATGGGAAACAAATGGCTATGAAAGAATTTTTTGGTGATGATGCTTTACCTTACAATGACTTACAGTGGTATATAGATGTTGTTAACAAGTCAAATCCATGGAGCTATGTTGATATGGAAGTGAATTGTAAAACAAATAAGTTTGAGAGATTTTATATAGGTTTTCATGCATGTATTGTTGGTTTTAAACACTGTAGGTCTTTGATTTTTTGGATGCTACTTTTTTGGAAGGTAGGCCTGGTATTTTGTTGGCTGCAACCACAAAGAATGGAAATCAAGGACTTTTTACCTTTGGCTATGGCTATCGTCTCTAAAGAAAATGAATTTAACTGGAGTTGGTTTTGTGACCATCTGAAAAATATGCTTGATGAAGATCGACCTTTGGTTCTTATATCTGATAGGCATTCCAAGGTTCTTTCCATCTTCTTGCCATTCATTTTTCTTGTTTCATATGCGAAGTAACCTTCTAAATTCTGTGAAGGTGAAGTAACAAAAATTATCGTATGAAAAAATTATTTGAAAAAATTGCAAGGTCTGCCACCCTTTTTGAGTTTGAAAGATCTATAAACAAATATGTTGAGATTGGTGGTTCTACTGCATTAGATTTTTTAAGTGATAAACCATATGATCATTGGGTTGAATTTTTCCTGGGGAAGAGGTATGCTGAGTTGTATTCTCATGTGGTTGAAAGTTTTAATTCATGGATTTTAGTTGAACGTGCTCTTTCCATCACTACAAGAAAACATACATATGGCTACATTCATTGATTGCGTTTGATATGTAAATGTAATCAATGTGATTTTTGACTTTATTTTTGGGGTTTTGGTTGCATTTATTTAACAATTGATACGTTTAGCATTTCCCTCCCACTACTTTTTGTTTCCCTCTTCTATTTCACATTTTCCACCTACACTTTTTCTGCCTAAACCTAGAATTGCTTTTCCCCTCGTCTTCCCCTAAAATACTTCCTCTTTTATCGTCTTCTCCGTTTCAGAGTTTGAGTTCCCTTTCTCCTTCAATCCACATACCCAACCAATAAATCTCCCAGTTCCCCCATTCTCCTTAGATCGACAAATCCGCATAGGTATCAAGATGGATTTTCGTACGAAGCTTCGATTTAAGGTAACGCTTCGCTTTATTTTATATGGATGTGTTCGATTTTCAGATTTTATTTTTTCAGTATAGTTGTTTTATAACTTGGAATTCACATGTACTTGGGGTTTTTATTCATGGTTGCGGCCGCTGGCATGTACTGTGCTAGTCGATATGTATATGATGTTGGGGTTAGGTCTGATGCTGTTATGGATTATGTTAAGCGTTTGACTGCTTACATGGTGGCTCCTGATGCTGTGTTACTCTATTTGTTTTTTTTTAAAGTAGATGAATTTGGATTGTTGTGTGAACTGTGTTGAAAAATGAGTGTATTGATGAATATATTCTTTTGAATCAGGTTTCAGTTAATAAACTATTTTAGTTAATAAACTGATTTCAGTTAATAAAATGAGTGCATTGATGAAATACATTCAAATGAACTAAAACAAGTGCATTGATGAAATACATTCTTTTGATTCAAATTGAAAAATGCTAGTAATGGGAGTTGTTTATC
>JASFAX010002478.1:0-45785 GCA_030737875.1 Allium sativum
GTGCAATGAATGCTAATGCTGTGGTGTAAAGTGTATCCTAAGTGGTGTGTTTCCCCCCAACCAACCCGAGTCTGAAGCTAGACTAGTGCGGGCAGGCTCTTTGGCCTTAGCGGGAGTGGTTTCTTCAGAAGAGGTGAAGACTAAAGGATCCTTCCTGAAATCCTCCGAAGTATATAGTCTCAGGTAAGGGGAGATCCCCCAAACCCTGAAATATGTGCTCATCAGTACTAGGAACATCCCCTTCGGAAGCATGAAGTGGCGACCCTTGGGAGGATTTTGACTTGTCTAGAGAAGTAGTTTCCTCGGGGGCAATATACCCTTCACGATGCTTTTCGGCCAGATTAGCCAATTCATCATCTTGTGTGGAAGACGGAGAAGGTGAAGTTTGAAGAGGCACTGTAGGAATTCTCGAGCCTTCTCCTGTCTCTGGAACTGTCTCCACTGGAGGAATGTATGCGTAAGGGACCGTCCCATGACCGATGCTACGAAAAACGGATAGCAGCCCATGAAAGTGAAGGTATTCATCTTTAAGGACCTCGTCGATAGTCAAGAATTTTTGATCGCCATTAAGAAGTCGGTGCATCCGATCAAAGAATACCTGATCTGATATCTGTTTGGGATTGTCGACTGCAAACAAAAAGGAAAACAGGTCAGGGTGATGATTCAAGTGTATAGAGTCCGGATTTAGAAAATCAACGCTTTACTTGATTTTGTCCATCTCCTGGCGCATCCAGGCTGTTGCTTCACATAGAACCATTCTAGTCAGGAATCCCCAGCTTTACTGCTAAATGGTGCCGAGATTATCTTCCTTTTTGGAACTGATTCAAAGTAGCAGAAGGATGGAGTTTCTCGAGTCCGATGCTTGAAATTATAGAAAAAGTGAACGTCATCGAATGTGAGCTCTATGCCTAAGATTTCACGATATGCTATGTACAAGGTGTGCAGATAGGCATATGAATTGGGGTGCAATTGCATGGGGGCAATCCGCATTTGTCTTAAAAAATCAACAATGAATGGAGAGAATGGAGGAATGGCACCGACCATGCACATTAATCGAGTGACCGTCATATATCCTTCTGGAGGGTTGTGGGGACGGTCAGAGCGTGAGGGCACTAGGGTGTCCATTTTCATTATTCCATACTTTAAGCAAATTCGAACAAGTCGGTCATTGTCGATTGTCGATTCTACGGAATCTGGTGGTGATTCCAATATAATGGCTGAGTCAAATTCGTCAGGGGCTCGATCGTCACCGATCCCTCCTTCCTCCTCAAAACCCAGAGAAACCTCGTTCTCCGAAGACGCCTCGTTGCTTTCTCGATCTCCAACCCCGTAGTCTGGACCCTCACTGTCCCATTCTAGATCAGACGAAGAAGATATATCCTCAAGAGTGATTTTGTTAGAAGTTTCCGGGGCTTCTTTCCTCTCAGCTAGTCGGGAAGAGCGTCTGGGCCTCATTGTCATAGAACTATTGAAGAAGCAATAGCACGGATTAGAGTAAATTATCCCATGCCCCCCTGTGTATGTGTGTGAACTAAAATGTGTGCAGCAAATGTGAGAAATGCAAAGTAAAAGTACAGCAATGTAAGACGAAGCTTTGAAGAGAAAGTGATAGTCAGAGTTGTTCTTAATGTTCGTTTATGTCCGCAAGGCACTATCCTAACTGTTCGTAAAGTTGGAAGTAATATCTTTTAAATAGTTGGACGAAAGCTTGTGTTTTAGATTGAGTGGTGTTCGGTTCGGGGCAGACAACGGGTTCGGATCGGATAAGCAAAGGCCCATGCTCAGGGAGATATATCCGGATCGGTTCGGAGATTGACACCCGGAGCGGGTCGGATTAGCTTGGATAACCAGACCCCTATTCTCTCTTTTGTTTTTCAATCGGGTCCGATCCGAGCGCATAAGTCGTGACCTTCATTGTATTTGTAGATCCGACCCGACCCGATCAAGCAGTTTAGGACCCATTCCTTGGCCCTATTGCTCCGACCCGATCCGGCTATGTAAATTTCCCTCTTTTCCTCTTTTCCTCCAACTGTTCCCCTACCCGAACCAACCTTCTTCAGTTTTCTTCCTCTTCCTCCTCTTAAATAGCGAACCCAACTCGAAATCCCAAGCTTTAATTAAAGTCGAGAGATTGAGTACTCAAGTGTCAATACTTTCCTCCAACGCTTCGAAATGGCGTCGATGTCATTGACGACGAAGGCGGAGGAAGGAAGAAGGCGCAGTGATGGAATTATTCAATTACCTTGTTAAAGTCGTTCAAAGTAACCGTGAAGGTAAATTAAAAGTGATTATGGCAGCAGGATTCAAGATTACAAGACTACCTATGTGTTTGATTCGAAGACGGAAGCGAAAACTTTGAAGTGTCTTGGAAAAGCTGGAGCTTCGATATGGAATCGGTTCGGATAAACGAAAACGATAAATGAAAGACAAGAAGAAAGAAGAAGTGGATTTATATAAACAACAAGCTGACTATTCGTATTCCCGATCGGACCGGCTCGAAAAGCCCAGTAACACAGCTTGGCCCATTGGTTCATCGCAGAATACAGGAGGAAGGAGATCTGTTCGGGTCGGAACCCAAGCCAGAAGTCTGTTCGGGTCGGAATCCGAACCGAACAGGATGGAGTACGACAACTTAACGTGTGAATTTAAAAGGAAAGATGAAGCTTTTGCGCTATGGTAGTCAAAGCATGCTCCGTTCCCCACAGAAGCATCCTTTGAGGGGGCAAAGTGTTAGCCTACTTTGTGAACTAGGCACCAAAAAGTCAAGAAACCAGGCATTGAAGAGCATTTTTAATTAGAAGACTTCGGTTTGGATTGGAGAAGACACTACAATCTAGATTGGATAGCAGCAGCTGTTCGGATCGGGATAGAGCAACATATCGGCTCGGGTCGGATAGAGTCCTCTGTTCGGATCGATGAACTGCTGCCGAGGAAGTTGGTAGGGTATATCTAATCGGATCGGAGGGCAACATGATTTCAAGTGGATCGGAAAGCTACCTGTTTGCCACGAAAATGGATCGGAGCGGAGCAGATTAGAGAAGAAGAGAGCGTTGCATCCAAGCCAATCTGGTTCGGATCGGATATCCCGATCCGAACCCCTTGTCTGTGCGTCTCCGACCCGAGTCTATGTTCCACACTATTCTCCTACAAAGGCGCCTGGATATCCGGACCGGTTGTGACCAGTTCCTACTCGTAACGTCCGTTCCTTTGATGCGTTGTCAACATAATAATTCATCCGAACCCGAGGATAGTGGGATGGACGACACGTGGCCCCGACCCGGAGCAAGTTTCAAGCAAATTCACACCTATAAATACCCCGTCTGGAGACAAAGAGAAGGATCTTTTTTTGGCACTTTGAGAATTCAACTACCTCCATAATCCGAACTCCATTGCTCCCGGAGAATCCAAATCTTCTTTCATTATTTGTTTTAATCTATTGAGTGAATATAAGCGAGTTGTGAGTGAAATCAAGTGACAATTACATTGTATTTGTAACTGAATCATTGAATATAGTGAAATATAAGTGGACGTAGGCATTTCTTCGCCGAACCACTATAAATCCTGTGTGTTCATTTTTATTTTTATCTCATCTTATTTGCTTTTAATCAATTCGGGTGTTAGAACCACTTTTGGGTCTAACAGAAATCTTCGACACAGTTGGGCATCCAAGCAAAGTTTCGCTTCCCTCTTTTAATTAACTCAAAGAAAGGTATACATTTATCAGTCGCCTTTGAAATGAACCGACCCATAGCTGCTATCTTACCCGCCAGATTTTGGATATCCTTGATCTGTTTAGGCTCTTGAATTCTTTTAAGGACCAAAATTTGGTCGGGATTAATCTTGATTCCTCGAGAACTCACAATGAAACCCAGGAACTTGCCTGAAGCTACTCCAAAGGAACACTTCAAAGGATTTAATTTCATATCGTACTTCCGGAGGATGTTAAACATCCTTGAGAGATCACTCACATGCTCGGATGATTGTTTTGATTTTACAACATGTCATCCACATATACCTCCATCGTTTTCCCTATCTAGTCGTGGAACATTCGGTTGACCAGCCGTTGATAGGTTTCTCCAGCATTTTTCAGGCCAAAGGGAATTACCACATAACAATACAGTCCAAGGTCGATGATGAAACTGGTATGCTCTTGGTCCGGTATATGCATAGCGATCTGGTTGTACCTTGAGTACACATCCAACAATGAGAGCAACTCATGTCCTGCAGTCGAGTCGACCAACTGATCAATCCTAAGTAGTGGGAAGCTATCCTTAGGACATGCCTTGTATAAATCAGAAAAATCAATGCAAGTTCACCACTTCCCATCAGCCTTTTTTACAAGCACTGGGTTAGCTATCCAGTTGGGATAGATCGAGTCTCAAATGAACCCATTAGCTTGTAACTTACCAATCTCCTCTTTGAAGGACGTCGACCTTTCAGGACCGAGCATTCATCTTTTTTGTTTAATGGGAGTGTACTTCAGGTCGATGCTAAGGGAGTGAGTTATAAGGGAGGGTGATATCCCACACATGTCAGCGTCGGTCCAGGCAAACACGTCTAGGTTTGCCCGAAGAAAGTCAGTCAATTCCTTCGTCCGGAAGGAATCTAGATGGGATCCGATTTTTAGGACCCTGGTGGTGTCATTTTTATCAACTGGAATTTCCATCGTTGCTTCATTCGGGGCGATCTTTCTACATCTTGGTTCTTCATCCTCTCTAGGAATGATATCTTCGACTCCACAGACGGATGATCCCGACCAGGATGTTCTCTGTAGTTGCTATGCTCTCATGTCTGCCCTCATTCTGGAGATCCTTCCACTCCGCCAAGTAACAAGCTTTCCCATATACCTGGTCTCCTCGTACCATACCAATTCCTCCATCAGTTAGGAACTTCAATAGTAGGCACCATGGGGCGATATAGGATCTAAAGTCCATTAGCGCCGGTCATCCTAAGAACGCGTTATATCAGGAGTTGATATCCATTACAATGAATAGTAGGGGCCTTACTCTCCTTCGATCTTCATCTCCTAATTCCATGGGAAATTTGATTACTCCAATGGTCATAGTGGAAGAGTTAAAACCTTGTATCTCACCAGAGCAAGGCTCCAAGTCTTGCAGCTCTAGCTTCATCTATTCATAGGTTTTTTTAAAACAATATAATGAATGAACTTCCATTGTCGATCAATACCTTTCTTACTATTGCCGGGCCTATAGTTGCGATTATTACATGGGATCGACCGTCGGAACCTCGACACCTATCTCTTCTCTTTCGCGGAAGACAACATCTTTTATCTCGGTTTTCCTCTGCTTCATGGGATTCACCCCTTCAGGGACACTAGCTTCGGCAATACCAAGGTGCTTCACGGAATTCACATATTGTTCCATAGCCTTGATACTGAAATCGGCGGGGTGTGGCCCCCTTATTATGGCATTAACAACCATTCCTTTCCCCTTATCTTATGCAGAAGCTCAAGGAGCGACCTGACTTTGCCTGGGGTTTGAAGCCCCTTGTCCCCTTTCTCTTGGGGTTGTCTTATATTCGTCAAGCTTTCCTTCCCGAATCGGCTTTTCTATGATGTCTCGAAGATGCCGACACTCATTTGTTGTATGCCCGTAGATGTCATGGAACATGCAATACTTTCCAGTCGCTCGCTCCCTCTCCATGTGTTCACGAGGAGGAGGTTTCTTATACTGGACCGTGCTATTGGCATCAAGGTAGATGTTTTCTAGCCTGTCATTCAGGGCAGTGTAAGATTCGAACGCCTGGAACCACGGTCGTTTTCGAGGGTTCCCCCTCTGTCCTGAGCTTCCACCAATTTCCCTTAGTCCCTCGCTGTTTCGTTTGTCGTGGGTTTTGATGTTTACTACCACTTTCCTTGAGTTGTCACCAGACTTCTTGACTGCAACACTGTTCTAAGTAGGTGGAATAGAGGCATTTCTTGGTCCATCTTCTTCCTCCAAATGCGTATCCTTCTGTCATAATCGGATGCCTCATAAAAGGCCTCTATTGTTGTTGGCAGCTTCCCAATCAGGTATTTCCCAAATTTAGTTCGTTTATCGATGCCATCGACCTGGGCCATTAGAACAGTTTCATGGTTGGGGTTACTGACCTTGGTGGCCGCCCAGTTAAATCGATTAAGGTAATTTCTCAGGGATTCTCCCTTTCCCTGTTTAACTGTTGAGAGTGCCATTACATGCTTTGACTTGGTAGCATGAAGGCGAAATTGAGTCAGGAACTTCGTACTCAAATCTTTAAAGCTTGGGACAGATTTTGCGAGCAAACGCACGAACCGCATAAGCGTCATCCCACTCAGGAAGATTTGGAAGGCTTTGCACTTGATAGTGTCATGGGCCACCGCTACCCCCATATGCCAAGAATACCACATCAGATGTTGCTGTGGGTCAGAGGTGTCGTCGTATTGATTCATCTGGGGCATATTAAATCTTCGAGGGTCTGCTTGTAAGATATTGTCGGTGAATGGTGTGTGGCTTTGATCAACTCCCCAGTCTTCGTTCCTAAGTCCACGACTGTCGTTCAAAATCTGCTGCACCATTGCAATCAGGTTTGGTAGGACGGCTAGGTCCGGGTTGGCTTCATTGTTCAAACGAGCTCCCCTGGATCCTTCGCTAGGGTACGTTGCCTGATCCAGTCCCTTCTTCCCCAGGTATCTCAGTCAATCACAAGATTATGGGGAGGCTGAATGGGGGCTCGATTCCTTCGGGCAGCATTCTGCGGTTGAGGAGAAACTCCTCGGTCCTGCGGGGCCGTGGGATCGATAATTTCTACCTCGGCCGGGTCGGCCTCGGTTTGGTCATTCGCCTCCTACGGGTCTAGATGTTCCTCGAGATGCAACTTTCGTACATTTTTAGCCCTTTCTAACGGCTGCCGGATCCATTGTGGATCCCTGTCTTCGTCTAACGACGAAGAGTCTTCTGATACGTGATCCAGCTAAGGTAGCGAAAGCTGATGTTCCCTAACTTCCTGGGTTTGGTTCCTGAGCTCCTCCCATTGTCTTGTTATGCGAGTTATATCTTGCCGCATGGCGACATTCTCTCGAGCATGGGTCTTTAGATCCTCCGTCGTCTCCCAAAGTTGATTCATCACAGCCGTAAACTCATCTCGAGCAGCGAAGGTTGATGAGGGAGTTGGATCTGCCGTGGGAAGCAAGGCAGGTTGATCCTGAGCAATTTCAGGGGATGCAGATCCGCCAGCCGCCTCTGCGGAGGTTCCAGCTTCCGGTTGCTTTCCAGTGTTACGAGCTAATTTTCAAGCCATAATTCGAAAATACAGGAATAAGGATGAGATTTCTGTCTCGGATTTGGTGATCCGAAAGTAGAGCAAAAAATCTGAACTAAGCTGAGAACTAAAACTCTTAATGAAAGCACCAAAATGTTGACACCGAAAATTGGCACAACACCAAAAAGAGAGACTTGTGTAGAGATCAAAATGAATATTAACAAATATAGGGAATGCAAAATAGAAACAATCACACATAGATTTATAGTGGTTCAGCGTTAAAGAGCCTACGTCCACTTTATAAACTATTATAGATCGTTTCAGCAGCTAAGAAAATGTATACAATGGTAGAATAAAAGAATTAAAATTATAAACAATTTCTTCTATCGTTTCTCTTTGGTCAGATAATTGAAGATGGATCCCTTTCTCTGAATTGAAAAGGAGTATTTACAGATGATATAATATCAAGCCGCCTTGAGTACGTGCCATGAGATCCAAAAAGATAGCTGATATTGAATGAGTCAGTTTTTTTCTAAAGAGTTGGTATTCTCCGCGAATTATAGGCGTCAATTGGTGTTGAACCCTTCCAGCTTGAGTAATTTAAAAAGAAAAATATGGGGCGAGCTGATCCTTAGGCCTATTTTTCGGATCTCATCTGAGGATGGCAAGGCTAGTCAAGCCTAGTCATGCCGAACTCCTTAGGGCCGCATCAAGGGAAGAGTGCCCTGTCGTTGGGTCTCACAGCTCGGTCCACACCGAACGCTTCGGCAGCATTCCTACCTCGTCATTTCTCCTAGATGGGCTGCTCGAAAGGCCCATCAACAATTAGCATGCATAAGTAGAAAATAAAAGCTTATGAATTATTGTATCTGCATGAATCCTTGAGAATTACTTTATGAATCATTTTTGTAAATATTAAGCTGAGTGCTGAAAAAATATGTTTAGATGAAAGGAAATTAAGTGCAATGTGATATGTTGATCTCTGAGCCAAAGTAGTATTTTATATGATCATTTTGCAAAGTGGGATTGAGAAAACATATGTTTTGAACTATGGAAAGTTTCTAATATTAATTGTATTAGTCAATCTGGAGTCATTAAAAAAAGTAACGTGCACGTGTACAAGTTTGTATGCTGGTTTGTTAGTGCATTCTTTCAGAAAACTCTAATACATAAGTAGTGCACATGGGCACACTTGGCTCAGCACATATCAAAGAATGTTTAGCCAAGGGTGCAATGTTGATACATGCACCAAGGATCAGGATGGTAAACATGCATATGTTACACTCATTGTGTCAAAAGTATCATTTATGCATGCAAAGAGTTATCTGTTTTGCTATCATCATTTTAAAAAGTATCATTTATGTATGAATGAGAGCATCATTTTTTTATAGCACTATTTTGAAAGGATCATTTCTGTATGCACAAGAATATCACTTTTGTAAGAACTATTTTTGAATGTATCATTTCTGTGTGCATAAAAATATCAATTTTATGGGTAGACACAGAGGTATCATTTTTGCATATATCAGAGTATCATTTTTAACCTTATGATACAAAAGTATCACTTGGTAGTCATAAGAGTATCAGTTTCAAATTTGTGTTTAACGTTGATCTATAATAGGTCAGTGGATCTCTTGCTTTCTTTATACTCTGATTTAAAGTGTGAAGGATATATATATATCTTCATATATATATATATATATCAAATATTTTATATATGAACTAATATTTTTATATTTGTAAAATTTTGGATCCTAGATTTTTGATTAGGAAGAATGGCTCTAGCTGAATACTTTGAAACTAGAGAACCATTTATACATTGTATGCAACAGTAAAAAAAAACCATACCAAAATTCTTGTTAAAAGCAGGGTCATTCCATTGTGGTATCAGAGCTGTGTTAATTGAAAGACACAGATAATATTTTATTACCAGGTGATAGAATAATTCAAGTTAATTTGTATGATTGGTTGCTTGTGTGTGTGTCTGATTGTTATATACATATATGAGAGAGTAATACCATATATGAGTAGGAAATTTAGCTAACATAGAGATTCCTTTTACTTAAAAAACATGGCAGGAAGACCAAGAGCACCACTTATGGTGAATATACATGACTTAGTGAATGCTTTAAAAGAAGGAATAGGGCATAGACCTAAGAATCCACATGAAGAGCTCTCTAAATTACTAAAGACCTACACTCATTTGGGAGGCAAAAGCTTTGAAGGGACTGAAAGTGTAATGGAAATCCTGGTTTGGCTTAGAACCTTGGAAAGGATTTTTGGAGATATGCAATTAGATGATCAAAGGAAGAGGCAAGTAGCTTCTAGACAGTTAAAGGGAGCAACGTTGAGTTGGTGGGAGGTAGTCATAGCGGGAAGAGTTGAAAATGACATTACTTGGAATTAGTTTAAGTAATTAATTGAAGCTAGAATTGTGCTTGCATCTGCTATGGCAGCTTGCTCGAAGAATTTATAAGGCTTAGACAAGGGAATTTAAGTGTCACTGAGTACACTCAAAAATTTGAAGGATTATCAAAGTATGGAGCTATGCTAGTTGCTGATAAAGTTTCCAAGAATAGCAAGTATATTAAGGGGTTAATTCCAAGCTTATGTAGAGCTATGGTAACCTATGTAGACAAAACTTTTGATCAATTCATATATTTGGCTTTAAACTTTGAGCAACATGATAAAGAAAGAGAAAAATTCAGGAATTTTAAGAAAAATAATAATTAAAAGGGTAAGGGAAAGTATCATCCATATGATAAGAAATAGGAAGATGTTAGAAACAAGAAAACCAATGATGCCAAAACTGGTGAAAACAAGAAGAAATTGGTGTGTCATCACTATGGCAAGGAAGGGCATATTAAACCAAAGTGTCCAGAATTGAAGGCTGGAGCATTCAAGTGTTATACTTGTGGAAAGGAAGGCCATTTGAAGAGGAATTGCCATGAGAATAAGCAGCAAGGTAAAGTGGCAACTCTAGAGACAAAAGGAAAATCCATGGTGGAGTCTAATGAAAACCTTGGACAAATGGAAGGTATATTATTTATTTTGCAAGTGCCTATATCCGTAGTATTTGATACAGGAGCAACACACTCTTTGATCTCCCATGATATAGTTAAAACATTGAAACTGAATTGCATTTTCATATAGGGACCTCTACTTATTAAAAGCCCTCTAGGAAGTTCTTGTGTCTTGGATTTGATGGTGTGGATGCAGAGTTAATTATAGGAGGAAATGTTTTCATTTCTAATTTATATGTTTTAAATTACCCAGATATAGGTATAATATTGGGTATGGATTGGTTAAAGCAACACAAGGCTATAATTAATTTAGAAACATCCACCATTTCGTTCCAAAACAATAAGAAACAAAAAATTATAGGTCTTTGTGAATCTGCTAAGGAAAGAAGGTTATTTCATTTATGTGGGTTAGGTGATGAAATTTCCGAACTTCTAATTGAGCATATACCCATAGTAAATAAATACTTGGATGTTTTTTGGTAAGTTAAAGGTATCCCACACAACAGGCAAGTGGAATTTCAAATTAATTTAATCCCAAGGGCATGTCCAGTGATTAAAAAGCCTATAAGAATGGGGCCAAGTGAACTCATAGAACTGAAGAAACAATTAGAGGAATTAGAAGAGAAAGGTTTTATAAGAGCAAGTAATTCTTGTTGGGGTGCACCAGTGGTATTTGTGAAGAAACAAGATGGTTCTTTAAGGTTGTGTATAGATTACAGGGAACTAAATAAATTAACCATAAAGAATAAATACCCTTTTCCAAGAATTGATGATCTTTTTGATCAATTGGCTGGATCAAAAGTATTTTCTAGACTTAATTTATCCTCTGGTTTCCACCAAATGAAAGTGGAAGAGTCTAGCATCAAATACACAGCATTCAACACTAGATATGGGTTATATGAATTTCTAGTAATGCCCTTTGGACTGATAAATGCACCATCTTATTTTGTTGACTTGATGAATAGGATATTCAGGGACTATTTGGATAAATTTGTATTGATTTTTATAGATGCATTTTGATTTATTCAAAAATAATTGAGGAACACAAAAATCATTTGCATTTAGTTTTGAGCAGATTAAGGAAAAACAATTTAAAGACAAAATTCTCTAAATGTACCTTTTGGAGGAAGGAGGTAAACGTTCTTGGACATGTAATCTCTGCACAAGGGATTTTAGTGAACCCAAGTAAATTGGTGGAAATACAAACTTGGAAAAGGCCAAGAACTATAAGTGAGGTAAGATCATTCATGGGAATGGCTGGATATTATAGAAGATTTATTAGAGATTTTTCTAAGATCTCACACCACTCACTAATTTAACTAGAAAGAATCAAGCCTATGTTTGGATAGAAAAATGTGAGAAAGCTTTTGAAGAGTTAAAAGAAGTATTGGTAAATGCACCTATCTTACCAGAAGGAAACCATGATTTAACAATATATACAAATGCATGTGGATATGGTTTAGGGGCAATATTGATGCAGCAAGATCAAGTAGTGGCATATGCATCAAGGCAATTAAAACCACTTGAAGTCAGATATGCAACACATGACTTAGAATTAGCTGCAGTTGTGTATGCCTTAAAGCTTTGGAGGCATTATTTTTTAGGATCCAAATTTGAGCTCTACACTAACCGAAAATCTTTGAAATATTTATTTTCACAAAATGATTTAAATATGAGGCAATGTAGATGGGTTGAGTTTTTAGCTGCTTATGATTTTGACATATTGTATACACCAGGAAAGGCAAATAAAGTAGCTGTTGCTTTGAGTAGGCAACATACTAAAATAAGTTTAATAATGATAGAAGAATTCAAGAATTTAATGTTACTTACTGATTTAGAAATATAAGAGAATAATGATATGCACATGGAGGTGCAGGACATACAAGAAAATGCGGGGAGGTTAAGCATGGTCACCTTGCAGTCTGGTTTGATTATGAAGGTAGGAGATATGCAAAATCAAAATCCCATTATTTTAGAAACGAAAAACCTTTTGGAAAGAGGAGAAGAAGTGAAAAACCTGCACATTGATGAGAAAGGATATGTAAGGAATAAAAGTAGAATTTGGGTGCCTGGAAATTTAGAATTAAAGGAGGAGATACTAAATGAATATCATAGAAGTAAGTACTCCATACATCCAAGAAATACCAAGATGTATCATAATCTTCAGAGGGATTGCTGGTGGAAAGGAATGAAAAGTGATGTAGCAAAATTTGTGGCCAAATATGCAATTTGCCAACAGGTAAAGGCAGAGACACAAAGACCCTCAGGTTTACTTCAACCCTTAAGTATACCTCAGTGGAAATGGAAGGATATCTCCATGGACTTTACAGATGGTCTACCAAGATCAAAAAGAGGAAATACTAGCATACATGTAGTGGTTGATAGGTTAACTAAATAGCACATTTCATCCCAGTGAAGTCAGACTGAAATGCACTAAAACTGGCTCAAATATTCATGAAGGAGATAGTAAAATTGCATGGTATACCCAAGACCATTGTGAGTATTAGAGACACTATCTTCACATGTAAATTTTGGAGAAGTTTTGAGGAGGCTATGGGAAATGATCTTTCCATGAGCACTGCTTACCATCCTCAATCATATGGGCAAACTGAAGTTGTTAATAAGGTGCTAGAGGATTTGTTGAGAGCCTGTATTTTAGACTTTGGGGGTAATTAAGAAGATCACCTCCACTTGGCTGAATTTACATACAACAATAGTTATCAAAGTACTATAGGGATGACACCATTTGAAGCTTTATATAGCTGGCCATGTTCATCTCAAGTATGTTGGGTTAAAACTGGAGAAAGAGAAATTTTAGTCCCTGAATACATAAAGGAAACAACTGAAAAGGTTGCATTTATAAGGAAAAGGATGGCAGCTGCACAAGACAGACAAAAGAAGTATGCAGATAGGAAGAGGAGGCAAGTTGAATGCCAGGTGGGGGACATTGTCTTCATCAAAATTTCACCAATGAAGAAGGTGTTAAGCTTTGGGAAGCAAGGCAAACTGATACCTAGGAATATAGGACCAAAAAAATTCTGGAAAGAATTGGTTCATTGGCTTATAAACTAGAATTACCTAAAGATATGCAGAGGATACACAATGTTTTTCATGTATCACAATTAAGAAGATGGGTTCATGACAAGCAGGATATTCTGGAATCACCATGGCAGGTTCAGATAAATTCAGATTTGGTTTATGAAAAAGAACCATTGGGAATTTTGGCCAAAGATGAAAAAAATTAGAAATAAAACCTTGAATCTTGTGAAAGTGCAGTGGAGTATTAATCCAAATGATTGCACATGGGAATTAGAAGACAAGGTTAGGGTGAATTATCCTAAGCTGTTTGCAAATTAAAGGTGTCACTAATTTTTATTACTTCATAAGTGTATGTCTTATGTTTAATGAGCCAATTTAATTAATTGGATGAATGTGTTTAATTAGGGTTTGTAATCTCTGAGTCAAATTGAAATTTTTTATTCAATTATGTAGAAAATTGTGAGGATATAATTCCTAAAAGGTGGGGTGTTTGTACTGACCTAAAACTTTTAGTAAAAATTATTTTGACATGGTTTAAAATATTTGTTGAATTTGACATGGAGTTAGTGGGGTTTTGGGCTGTGTGCATGTATGTGTGTGTGTGCACATGTGTACCATAGGAACATGCACACGGCAACACCATAATTCCAGGATATATATAATATGATTCATGTATGTGAGAGTACATGTACTTCCAGTGGCGATTAAAATTAAAACATACGGACAGACTTAGTGCAAAATATAAAGGAAGTTTGAAACAATACATATACATGTATATGGCAAAGACAAGTGCATGGAGATTAAATGGTGCATATCCAGATTTAGAAAAAAAGGGGGGATTATTATTTTATCATGACTTGTTATGGAGGGAAAATGGTTTGAAAACATTTTCTTTATTTTTTGAAAAAGTGATGCAGTTTCACACCCGAGCACTATAAAGAAAATAAAGCAAATAATATGAATAACACTCACACAAATAGCATGATCTGATAAGGGGCAAAACTGACTTTGTATTACCTGGGAAACCCCAGGAATCTAATGCTATAAGTAAGGGTGGCCGAGCAAAATTAAACTTCCTAGTGAAGACAAGTAAAAACACATAAAATTTATTTTGAAAGGAAGAAGGAAAGCTTGGGGTAAAGCAAGAGTTCTCTGATTTTTCTTTAGCTTAAAAGAAGGAGATTTGGTTAGTATTCTCATGTAATGTCCCGTATTTTATGGTGGAATAATTAATTAATTTAATTATTTAAAATAATGTTTTGTAATTTAAAAGGTTTTTAATTAAATAACTTTGAATATTTAATTAATATAATAATTAAATAATATATTTAATTTTTGAAATAATCAGAAATAGTGAATTGACAATATAATGTGAACTGGCCAATTCAAAGTATATAATTCAGTTTATAATTGAATTAGAATAACGAATATATTTAAATAACGATAGTTTGAACATATAATTATATTATAATTATAATCGAGCTCGAAATGGCGCGGCAGTTCGTAATTTGGCGATTCGAACTTTGAACGAATATACAGAAGCCGTTTTAAATCGGATTTTTGTGAAACAAGAAACGTTATTAGCTGGTGAAGTATATTTTTCTAGTGGAAGAGAAAAATCAGGATTTCGTCGTGTAGATTTTGATTTATGTCCAAATCAAATTTTAGAAAAGTCGCAAAGGAATTCCTTTATAATTTATAATGATTTATTTATATTTATAAAAGGAATTGCATTATAAATCGAATATCAATTTAATCGGGATTTGAAATATCGAGTTAGAAATTCATATAGGAATATTCTAGAGCTGTATTATATTCTGTGTGATTATATACGATAATATTTATTTATAAATATTTAATTTAATTGTTTTTAAATATATTTATATATTTAAAAGGGTTATTTAGAGCTTTAAAAATAGCCAGTTTTACAAACGACCTCAGAATTCAACGAAAATAATTTTGCTGGATCCGCAATATTAAATTATTGCTAGATTTCAATTTCCGTGATTTTTGAAGTCAGTATGTGGCCGTATGGGATTTTAATGTGAAATACAGTCGATATTCTGACAGTTAAAAATACGCTGTGCGAGCAAACAGAGTCGGAATTCGACGAACCAGTTTCGTTGGGACCGAAATGTCGAACTCTAGATGCGTGTCAATTTTCATGATTTTTAGGTATCGTATGTGTTCGTAGGGATTTTTAGAGTGCAGAAAAACAAATTTAAATGAATATAAAAATAAAATATTTAAAACCAAAATATCTCAAAATATCTTCCAACAAATATCTAAACCCCTTTTCCCAATAAATATGCCTACCTTCTCTCATAACCTAATTCCTAAATGTTCTGTACATTGAAATAAAGAAGCCGCCACCACTAATTATTCTTCATCAAACAAAATCGGATGAAATTCTCAATGGAATTAAGTAATTTGGAATTCGTTGAAATGGTATAAACAGAAGCTTCAATCTAGTGGTCTTGGTTTAGGGTGCGATCCACTTTTGGAGATCGACAGTTTGAAGCAGCGTTGCTAGGGCTGGGGATAGTGGTGAACACGGAAGCTATTTGGCAAAGTAAGGGGGTGCGTGGCGTTCAGACCGAGGAGGCGCATCGGTTGGTAGCGCTCGAGTGAACTCTGATGGATTAGGGGTGAAAAGCGATAGTAGAAAGTTGCTGGTTCAGGGGTGGTTCGGTTTTACGGGAGTGGACCGAGTTTGAGATGATGACAGCGTTGGAATGGAGAATGAGGAGGTGAGGCCATTGGTGGTGGTTGCGGTCGGGATTAATGACCGAGGCGGAAGCAGGGGGTGGTCAACGGTGGGTCAACGGGGAAGTGGAGTAGCGGTTCAAAAGGTCTGAACATGGAAGAAGGATTGGTGAGCGGGTTTAAATGGTTACGGGCCGAATCTATTTGGGTAAAGTCCAAATGAAATGAATTTAAGTTTTATTTAATTTTAAATAAATGTATTAACTTGTATTTACTATATCTTTCTCATACGATATCAGAATTTCGAACTGTCAGATCCGTAAGGATCGTATGGACGAGAGCTACACCCTGGAACTGACTGGGAGTGAAATGGGGCTTGTTACAATTTATTTCAAAATAAATTGTCCGGCTAAATCAACAGACGCAAATCGTTATTTAACGGTTAACGCGAAATGTGAGTAAAACTCACCAACTCTGAACAGTTATATTTTTATAACATATTCTCAAAATGTATAATTATCTGTTGATTGCTGTGTGTTAACTGTTTGGTTGAATTGCTTGTGTATTGGTTGAAATTATAGATTATGATATATATATATAAATTGTTAATCAAATATTGATTCTGTTTAGCAGAATATTTCATATTGAAATGAAATCGATGTTAATTATATTGTTTAACATCTGTGATGCAGGGAAACAGGTTGGAGGAATCCAACTGGATTCCTCAACATTTATTTTACTGTTTTTCATATATTGTAATATATGATGTGATATATAATCTGTTGTAGATTATTTGTGTTTGAATGATATCGATCATGGTTATTTGGCATTTTAAATACCATAAGAAATACTGGGATGTAAAAAGGGGATTTTCAAAGTGTATTTTGAAAATAAATTATTTATATAAAATCAATGGATTTTATATATAAAGAAAGGATTTTATAAAAGAAAATACTTTGTAAAATCAAAGAAGATTTAGAAAGGAAATTTATTTATAAAATCAAAGGATTTCATAATGTAATGACCCCGATTTTTGACGATCTTGGTTATCCAATATACAACACATATCGAACATCCAAGGATCGAAAATACCGGTCATAAATGAAAGAAATTAGAGGGTGAGGAAAGATAAGATAGAAACTTAGAATAGAAGAAGAAGAACACAACATCAGAGTAACACGATCCTCACAGCGGAACAAATAACATATAATATATATAACATAACTTGAAATATACATCTGTACTTGAATATACATCATTATCAAAGTACAATACTTACAACATAGCGGAAATAAATATAGCTATATAATCTTGAAGCCTCCTGCTCCAAGCTCTTCCAGTATATCTGTAAATCCTGACTACTTGACTGCCCGTACAAAATTGGGCACCCAAGAGTTTAGGGAAAACAACAAAATAAACTCCGGGTCAGTCATGCGACTGGTATGAGTAAAACAGTTTAAAACAGTTCAAGCAGGTAATCGATATCTCATAAGACCACGCCGTATAACGGAACGGGTTTTTCCCTTATGAGAATCCAAATTAGCTTTATATCAAAAACCTTTTGATATTATAATAATGTCTATCAACCACAATATAATAATCATCTAGCAGAAACACTTTCATCTCACGTTCTACATATATGGTATACAATCAAAACCGCAAGCACGTATTGGGTAATGGATTTCCAACTATGACAAGGTATGGAACCACCTTTCGCTAGTGTACTTCTAGAGAGGAATACACTGGATTCAACAAGAACATCTTGCAACCCGGCCAAACATGACCGACCACTCATTTCGCTTGAGTGTATCGAATGTATATCACCAACGGTTTGGATCAGCAACCGTTTCCCGAATGGGACAGCATCAACAATAGATTTTTAGAAGTAAATGAAGCTCTAGATCAGGTGATTATACACCCTACTTCGGTGCGACCGACTTAGCCATGCTGCCTGCCCGATTTCTGTCATTTACCGGATGTGAGGCTAGAAGCTACGCTTTATCATCACACCAGATTGACTTTGAATGCCACATCGTCAAATCCATCAAATCACCGATTGACGTCCTCAACCATACATTATGTGTTAGCTAAAAGAAGTTTCCTTCTCCGCTTCCACTCTTGGTACGGTTGGAGAAATCAATACACATGTCCAGCTAGCACGAGACGGTCGTCAGAAGAAAGGAAAGAAGAGAATGAACTAACAAAGAACCTGTAATATGTCTCATAGCGCATGGAATAAAATATAATCATAACATATACTTGATACAAAACAGGTGAGACAGTGTATAAGCTGAAACAAACTATCATAGCAGCAGAAAATCCAAAATACAGCTTATGATCCAAAGCCAACATCATTATTACAACTTTTAAAACTGTCTCAAAAAGCTAAACAAGAAAGGTACACTACTAATGCCCAAAGTGGTGACCACCAATGACACAGGGAGAATATATGTAGATATCATACGTAGGAGCCTCCTGCTCGTCTCTGAATCAGCTACTCGTGCATCACCAGATAACCTATCTCTAGTCTGCTCGTGTGAGCACCTAGAGTAATAAGAAGAGACATAAAACTCTGGGTCAGACAAAAGGTCTAGTATGAGAGATAAGCAGCAAAACAAAACAATAACATGTATAATCCAATCATACCTGAACTGGACCTGCAACCAAAGAGTTAGCACTACATACTGCACAACACTCTAAGGAGCCATTTCAAATGGTGTAAGGATAGCGGGGGTGGGGGTGTGCATATCATAGTGATGTCAAACAATCAAGTATAACAACCATCCTCACATCTCTCACTCGGTGCGTAAAGCGTACGATACCCGTTACTTTGGTCACCTAATTCTTTGGGCCATGACGGAATCCAATCCCGTGCAACTATCACTACAAGCCCACTATCCATCTCTAAGTGGTGAACCAAAGTTATGAATACCGACAACCCCTTTGCACACATCTTGCAGCAAAGTCCAATCATGAAGTGAACTCGTTGGTTCCCATCTGGATCCTGAGTTCTAACTTCCATTTGGACTACCTTTGCATCTCGAGTTTTTGGTCATCACCGGATCGGTTCGGATTGTCGCCTTTATGCCATAGCGGTTCGGATCAGCCTTCAACATCCACCACTGGGTCGGATCGGGTTCTCCAGCACACCACGGTTCGGATCGGAATGCTCCTTCGTCACTGGATCGGATCGGCAGACATCACCCCTGGTGGATCGGGTCCTTCAAGTCCAATCACCACGCGTCGGTTCGGTTCGGAGGTGGCCATGCGGGTCGGATCGGAGTGCTGCATGCCACGAGAGGTGCAAGTGGATCGGAGCTTCCCCAGTTCATGTTGCTTTCCTCTGATCAGGTCGGGTGTGAAGTGCGAGAGCGGATCGGGTACGAGAGCTATTGTGGGGAAGGGCGTTGTAGAGGTTCGGTTCGGATCCTCCTAACCAATCTGATCCGGTTCGGATGTCTTCCTGCACTTTTTCCAGCAAGCAGTTTACGCCACTCGACGGCGTTTTCGACCATTCCAACTATTCTAATCAATCACAAAGCATACCATACATTCATAGCAACATGTATAATCAACCACAAACACCAAAACAACAATATGATAGGTTAAAATGGATCAAACCTAGCCAAAACCCCATTTTTTCCCATAAGCATGTTTAGGTGAAACTAATGATATGATTAGCAAGACTAAACCAAATTAACCCAATTTTCTAACAGAGGCCTAAAATAATATTTAGCAATTTATAAATATTTTTCCAGATTTTTAACATGCATAAATTCGCTAATTTCCACTAATCACCCCTTAATCCCCCAAATTCCGGGATTTGCAAAATTAGTCGAAATTAACCCAAATTCATATCAGAGGCATAAAATGATGTTTTAGAATTTTATGAATTTTTCTAGATTTTTCTGAGCCATATTTCGCTAATCTTCGCTAATTACCATAATTAGCCGTAATTAGTGAAAAACAATGCAAATCACTCACCTTTGCCACAAAGTAAACTATCGATCTGAAATGATTCTCTGTTTGGGTCGAATTCCAATGCTTATAAGCAGCTCCTATCTTGATTTGATGCTAATCCACCTTGATTTGGTGTAGATCTTGCTAATATGTGATTAGGAAAGCCAAAAAGATGTTTTGGGAGTGATTTAGAAGGTGGAGGCCATTGCTAAAGCTCAAAGGAGGGTTGTGGCGGCTGGAAAATGAATGAAAAAAAATTGTTTTCTAAACCCTAGCAGTCCTTAAATACCTCTAAACCCGAAATCCCCCATTGGGCCTAGCTGTTAATCACCCGGTTAAGCCCATTTGAGCTGTTTTTCATCTTCTAAACCTTATTTTAGCCATATCTCCCAAACGATAAGTCCGTTTTCCCCATGTGACCACTCTACGGAAAGGTAAACCATCATTCGAATCCAATGGAAGTGGTTTCAGGTCAAAACTCCTTTCCAATCAAAAGTTATGGACGAAACAAGATCAGCTAGGGGCAAAACAGTCATTTAAAAATCGACAAAAATCTTGAACATGGTAAATGACCCCAATAGTCGTTCCCCAACTCTACATGACCATATGACTTCGTATGAGAAAGAAATAAATATTCTATGATCCTCCGATGCGTAGAATGCGGGTTGTTACATTCTCCCCCCTTAAGAAATTTCGCCCCCGAAATTCCCTAACCAAAACACACAAAGGGTCCCGCATGCCTATCAGCCCCAAAACAACAATCAATATGCAAAACAAGTCTATCCTAACATGCGGTTTACTAACAAGGGAAGAAACTATCACTACCAAAAACTTACCAGGCAAAGAGTTCTGGATACTTCTTCCTTATATCTTCCTCTATTTCCCAAGTACAGTCTTTTTCATTCTCACCCCACTAGACTTTGACTAGTTTCACCGCCTTCCTTCGAAGTTGCTTCGTTTCGTTCCCAACAATACGCATAGGCTTGCGGTTCTCAACCGCCTCGGGTTCAACCTCGATATCGTCCAACTGATCTGGTGAAATAGCCACATTAGGGTCTTGCACAAACTTCCTTAACTGGGAAACATGAAATACATTGTGAACTCCCGCCAACTTGTCAGGTAGCTCTACTTCATACGCCAAATTTTCAACTTGCTCGAGGACTGGGAATGGGCCAACTAATCTTGGTGCTAACTTACCTCTCCAACCAATCCGAATCACATTCTCAATGGAGAGATCTTGACGAACACCAAGTCGTTAACGAAGAATTCCAAATCTCTTCGTCTCTTATCGAGATAAGTCTTCTGCCTATCTTGGGTAGCCTTCATTCTCTAATATACAATTCACTCAAATACCAACATGACCTGACCTAGTCCTTGGTAAACTATCAATATAATCCATTTGAGACTTGTTCTCATTTCCATTTAGGAATTTCTAATGGTTGTAACAAACCACTAGGATTCTTTTGCTCAGCTTTTACTAACTGACAATTTATGCATTTGGACATAAACTTCCCAACGTCTTTCTTTATCCTTTCCCAGTAGTAGATCTGCTCCATGTCTCAATACATCTTGTTACCACTGGGATGTATAGTCAATTTCGGGTGATGATATGCTCTAAGCACTTCATCTCTCAGTCCATCTACGTTGGAACAATTAGTCCCTTATTCTTTCGAAGCCACCCTTCTCGATCAAATCCTTACTTGATCATTCTCTTTCCATCGATACCCATCTCTACCCTAGAGATGGTTTCCAATAGATTAGGATCGTCCTTCTAACTGGAACCAATCCACTCAATCAAAATCGATCTAATCGTCAAGCTTACTAGTGTTTCTGAATCCAATTCACTCTTGGGCCTGAAATCATATCCTCTGATATACTCTAGTTGCTTCCATCCTAGAAACAAAACCCCTAAACTGGCATGTCTCCTACTCAATGCAACTATTATCGCACCCAAATCCTTTACTATGATCACTCTGCCCCATGGAGTCATGGCGACTCCACTGCACTGATCCATAGCCACTAGTCCTTTGCTATGTCCACTCTGCCCCATGAAGTCATAACAACTCCACTGCACTGGCTCATAGCCTTACTAATCCTTTACTATGTCCACTTTGGCCCTCGAGTCATGACGACTCTACTGCACTGGCTCATAGTCCTACTACAATCGCTTTGTTCCCCATCGCTGGAACCCTACAGGTGATAGTCTACTCAAGGGAAGAAAAATAGGAACAACATAGCAACTATAACATCCATCAAACCAATCCAACCTATCACCTGCTAAATTCATAAACACATCGACACCTACATGACTGGTCTAACCAATCCTAATGTGTCGATTCTAGTATGTCTGGTCCAACTAACTTCAATAACTAATGGAAGCCCAGCCTCCATACATACACCGATGCCTACTTGACTGGTCCAACCAATCCCAGGCCAATGGAAGCCCCGCCTCTCTATGGACTACCATACGTCCAACGTACGTTTATGCTCCAAGGATAACTAGATCACGTCCAACGGATCCAGGGTAACGGGCGTCCCCAGATACCCCTGCTTTTAGTCCGCCTAAAATACTTGAGTCCAACCCAAGTCTATCCATTATCATGCTGCCCTCTCGAGTCCAACTCAAGCCGAATCCAATTCCTTGCAGCCTTCTCGAGTCCAACTCGAGTCAATCTATAACTCAGACCCAGTCTTGAGTATCCATTACTGACAAACTCTAGTCCAACGTGAGTCATCGTCTCCTTATTCGTTGCATCTCCAAGATCAACGGACACCCATTTTCCTTTTACGAGTTCAAGTCCAACTTGAATCGCCCTAATCTTCATTGTATCCTCTATGATCAACGAACACATCCTATTCCTTCAAAGTCCTACTATCCAAAGAGAACATCAACATAGGGTTCTAAACAATCTATTAGTTTGCATCTCTCTCGAGTCCCAATTGAGCAATCTTATAACCCTATCGAGTCTAACTCTGGGCAGTCTATACCATTGAACACTCTTATCATGTTCCGTGTGCCCATCACTCCTTGAGTAAACCAAGATATCATCCAATGAAAAATCACAACTATTTACCCCTCACGCAAACCATCCTAGTCGAAATTGACATTCCCCAAGCACAAGCCCCAAAGGCCTAAACCAATATCAGACAAGCACCCAAGGAACATCTCCTCCGAGTTCGGACAACCCACGTGAGGTGATACTAGCAAAACAATCTAGCACTGGAGCACTCATTTGCCTCCCAGAGACAATAAGAACTTATTACAACGATAACCTCTTAGCTTCCTTAACTCCAGTTACTATCGCCATCACTAGGTAGGTACCTAATACCACCCCATTCCTTTGTAGTAGATTGACTCCCCAAAATAATGCTAAACCCAGTAAAGCCCAAAACAAAGCAATCACAACGAACATACATCCATGACTCGATAAGAACACATTACAACAAATCATGCCAAAACTAGTCGAACCACCAATCAGGTTCGTCACAACTAGAGGTCTATCGACTATCTTGGGTTTGTCAAACAATACTCGAACAGAAACATCTTAAATAGAAAGCATACCTTTTATAACGACACCTTTTCCTTCTGCGCTGCACTTGGAGCATTCGACAAAGAAGGAAAAGCGTTGATAGCATACGCTTTCACAATCTGCTTCTCCCTAGGAGGTTGTGGGCAATCATCCTTGTGATATCCCGCCTGGCCGCAGTTAAAGCACTTCCTTTCCCCAGGCTTTTCTCGACAATCTCGGGCATAATGGCCCTTCTTGCCACAACTAAAGCATTCGCCATCTTTCTTATTTTTCTTATTCTGACCAACCTTGGTCGGGTTCTGCTTCCTCTTGTTCTGAGAATTATTCTTGCCTTCACCGCCTGCTTGCGGCTTTGGTTCCTCTGCAGATGCAATAGCAACTTCGGTCTTCGACTTAGGGAAAAGGCTCTCTGACCTTAATGCCTTTCCTACTATAGATTCGAACGTCTCATCGATATGGTTTATAAGTCTTTCCCCCAAGTACCCATCCAAGCCAGTTATGAACTTCTCGTTCTTCTTTTCGACTGTATCGATAAGGGACCATCCATATTTCGATAAAGTATCGAATTCTGCAATGTACTCCGAGACTGCCCTACCATTCTGCTAAAGCTCCAAGAACTTCCTGAACAATTCTGATTTATGAGCAGCTGGAATAAACTTATCACAAAAGCGAGTCTTAAACTGATTCCAAGTAACTTGATCCTCTGGAGTAGCTGTCTTAATGGCATTCCACCAATTCATCGCTCGCCCTTGCAACTGACGAGACGCTAGCCTTCTCTTCATCGCATCCTCGATACCCAAGTCGTCGAAGATACGATCACAGCTATCCAACCAATCCTGAACATCCTTGGCCAACTCCGTTCCGTGGAACGGCTTCCCACCAAGATTAGTGTAATCCTTGCATAACTTGGCGAAGTCGACCATAGGCGCCTGCACTACTAGACCACCACCATTTCCGGGATTGGGAACTGCTCCCTGAACATCCCTAAGCATCTCCCTCATGAAGTTAGTGAACATCGTCCTCATGTCAGGAGCATTTCCATTATTGGTCCCTCTACCAGCACCTCTCAAATTTCGGCTCATCGTCAAATCTGTAGAGAGAAAATGATTAACCATCTCCATAGTGGTGCCAGTGCAGTACGACTTCATCCTTAGCTATACTAATAATATATATAGATATAGCTTTTGGAAACCAAAATAATCACAAATACGCGCTCTCATATACGTACTGTCTCTCCCTAGTGTCTTTCCCTAGGTTAACAACGTAACCTAGAGCTCTGATACCAAATGTGACGGCCCTCCCCGCACCAACCGACATTTCCTCCGAAAGTGCGTTGTACGCATGCCCAGCAAGCACGGGACGGTCGTCAGAAGAAAGGAAAGAAGAGAATGAAATAACAAAGAACCTGTAATATGTCTCACAGCGCATGGAATAAAATATAATCATAACATATAGTTGACACAAAACAGGTGAGACAGTGTATAAGCTGAAACAAACTATCATAACAGCGGAAAATCCAAAATACAGCTTATGATCCAAAGCCAACATCATTATTACAACTTATAAAACTGTCTCAAAAAGCTAAACAAGAAAGGTACACTACTAATACCCAAAGTAGTGACCACCAACGACACAAGGAGAATATACGTAGATATCATACGTAGGAGCCTCCTGCTCGTCTCCGAATCAGCTACTCGTGCATCACCAGCTAACCTGTCTCTAGTCTGCTCGTGTGAGCACCCAGAGTAATAAGAAGAGACATAAAACTCTGGGTCAGACAAAAAGTCTGGTATGAGTGATAAGCATCAAAACAAAACAATAACAGGTATAATCCAATCATACCTGAACCTGGACCTGCAACCAAAGAGTTAGCACTACATACTGTACAACACTCTAAGGTGCCATTTCAAATAGTGTAAGGATAACGGGGGTGGGGGTGTGCATGTCATAGTGATGTCAAACAATGAAGCATAACAACCATCCTTACATCTCTCACTCGGTGCGTAAAGCATATGATACCCTTTACTTTGGTCACCTAATTCTTTGGGCCATGACGGAATCCAATCCCATGTAACTATCACCACAAGCCCACTATCCATCTCTAAGTGGTGAACCAAAGTTATGAATACCGACAACCCCTTTGCACACGTCCCGCAGCAAAGTCCAATCATGAAGTGAACTCGTTGGTTCCCATCTGGATCCTGAGTTCTAACTTCCATTTGGACTACCTTTGCATTTCGGGTTTTTGATCATCACCGGATCGGTTCGGATTGTCGCCTTCATGCCATAGCGATTCAGATCGGCCTTCAACATCCACCACTGGGTCGGATCGGGTTCTCCATCACGCCACGGTTCGGATTGGAATGCTCCTTTTTCACTGGATCGGATCAGCAGACATCACCCCTGGTGGATCGGGTCTTTCAAGTCCAATCACCGTGCGTCGGTTCGGTTCGTAGGTGGCCGTGCGGGTCGGATCGGAGTGCTGCATGCCACGAGAGGTGCAAGTGGATCGGAGCTTCCCTAGTTCATGTTGCCCTCCTCTGATCGGGTCGGGTGTGAAGTGCGAGAGTGGATCGGGTACGAGAGCTATTGTGGGGAAGGGCGTTGTAGTGGTTCGGTTCGGATCCTGCTAACCGATCCGATCCGGTTCGGATGTCTTCCTGCACTTTTTCTAGCAAGCAGTTTACGCCACTCGACGGCGTTTTCGACCATTCCAACTATTCTAATCAATCAAAAAGCATACCATACAGTCATAGCAACATGTATAATCAACCACAAACACCAAAACAACAATATGATAGGTTAAATGGATCAAACCTAGCAAAAACCCCATATTTTCCCTTAAGCATGTTTAGGTGAAACTAATGATATTGTAAGAACCCGTTACTTCCCCGTTAAGGAAAGAGCGGATACTTTGAGAACAACACACAAATGAACGCAGACGGAAGAACATTTTATTGTTATTACAACAATTCCATCAGATACAAGAATATACAGAGTATAAATGAATAAATTACATTCGATAAATATCAGAGATTACAATAAATTACATAGCAGCGAAAAAAAAACAAAGCACAACTGAAGGGGATATACGGATACAGAGCTTTCCGGATATCATTCCAGCTGTAAACCAGGATCCTGTGAATATAAATCTGCAAAACCAAAACTACTAGCTGCCCGTGCGGAAAATAGGGGCACCCAGAGTTTAGGTTAAAACAATAAACTCCAGGTCAGTCATGTGACTGGTGTGAGAACTAAAACAGTTATTTAAAGCTTTATTTTAAAAGAGAGTAATTCAAGGGACCACGCCGTATAACACGGAACGGGTTTCCTCCCAAGAATACCAGTGCATAGAAAAGACAACGCAATGCTTTTTCGAAAAATGAAGCTATTATAAGACCCAGTTCCCATCACACAATGCAACGCAAGCTGGAGGATAGGGTTTTACCTTATAACAGCCAAACATGCTTGATACGTTTAAAACAAATCATTTGATACTATAATAAGTGTATAGTGTCAAAACAATTTCAATCATAAATATAAATCATAGACGGCATGAGTGCCCCATCCCACTATGTCGCCATACTAGGCTCTACAAATAAAGCCGAAATACACGTATTGGAAATTGGATTTTCGTCATGAGTCGAGGCAAGGGGCAAGCTCCTCTCCGCGTTCGAGTCACTCTAGCAAATGCCTCAGGACTACGCACTCTGGGTAATCCTGGATCTTCAGGGCCGGTCCTCACTTACGTTAGAGGATTAATTATGCCTGAACACACGTTTCCCGGTCCTTACAGACCTATAATCGAGGCGCCTCGCATTCCAACAACCACATAGGTGAAAAGTATATAAATGTTAGGGCTGGTTAGTCACTGACACCACCAAAGCTAGAAAGAAACGTCGTGCTCTCCCTGTAGTCACTATCCCGTTATTGACTCATACCGAGGTGTGAGGCTCGCGAATTCACGTTATACACAAAGCTGCCACGTAGGCGTGCTTTGATCATCAACCACAAGACTTTGCTTTTCAACAAAAGCCTTGATCATTGCATCTTAGTGTGCCACACAGGCAATTCATGCCATGCGACTGATGTCCATCGATATATAACCTCTAAGCTCGTACGTCTCAGAGAAGGGCGTTAAGCAAGAAAATAAATTCTCCGCCGCCAAACAGATATATATTTAATAGAAATCAATCAACACAGAATAAAATCCAAATTCAGACACACAATCCATTTACAAGTCTGTTCTAGGTCTGAACGAAACCGGAGGCACTTTCCTCTCATATCCATCCATCTCCAAGTACGTCTGGACGACCACCAACTATTTCCATCCTCTTGGGTGTACAGCCCAATCAGGATCGTCAGTAATTACCCAAACGATGTGAAGACTTCCGGTCTTCAACCACCGTCTTCATCTTCGACTTATCGTCGAATCGGTTATTCAGAATGGGTGTAAACCCGGCCTTTCCGAACAACCCGCGTATATTAAAAACAAATGTTACACAAACACAACATACGCCTCATTCCAATTCATTAGTCACTAATCGCAAATTAGCAAGAGAACAATTCCCTAAACATTAACCCCGAAGGCCGAAACCAACATCAGATCAATACCCAGGAAACCATTCTTCTTAGCCAACCTACAGCTAGTTTCTAAATTCCACATTCTTAGGGAAAGGTTCCCATTAATTTTATCCAAGATAAATTCTTTAAAATTTATCCTGTAATCTTCCTTTGTATGTTATTTAAAACCAAATTATGGTTTTTCCAACCAGTCGAGATTAGCGAACCACAACGAAGTAATTATTTATTTTATTTCCCAATCCCAACCTATTCATCCCATGAAGCAAAACTGGTAATACTCCATATTTAACACCACTGTGTTATCGGTAAAATTAATTACCATTTCACGTTTAAATCTAATTAAAGATTTAACTATCGCTTCGGAGCAAAACTGGTGATACTCCATTCTCGCTTATTTCCTAAATTTGATAATTTAGATTTTCCATTCACATTTCAATCTAGTTGCAGATTCATTAAAACTCCTTTTACTGGGTTAAAGAACTAGGTGTTACTTAAAACACAGTTCACGACAAACCCAAATTACATTTTATTTATTATCGGGTTAAAGAACTAGTGTTGTTTAAAACATAGTTCACGATAAACCCAAATCACATTCTATTTATCATCGGGTTAAAGAACTAGTGTTGTTTAAAACACAGTTCACGATAAACCCACAAATCAATTCTAGTTCAATTAAAATCGAATATATTAGGAATTCCGATTATTTAAAACCCCTTTTTGAAACTAATTTATTTATTTAAAAATAAAAATCGGGTTTTAAATTGAGTTCAAACTAGTTCATTTCGATAAAAATCCATTTTTATCTTTTCAAATATGGAGTTTTTCACCCCAATTTTTCCCAAATCGTTTCTTATGATTTTACACAAATTATTACTATTTTTAATAATTTTATCAAGGTCCGTACAGTCGATTTCCAACAATGGCCATCGAACTGGACTTACAGCGACCTTTTTCAAATTTGATTTGGACGTATCTCCAAATCCAACCGTTAGATCTTGAATTTCTAATATTCGTTAGAAAGCTCTTTTCGATACGAACCCAACGGTTCCAGTTTTAGGAGAATCTGACGGTCGGATCTCCCGTAATGTCCGTTTGAACTAAATGGTCGAAATTCGCGAACTGCCGCGGCGCGGCGCGTTCTATTCAGGCCATTATATAATATATATAATATATATAATATATATTTCGTCGTTTTCTATTTAAAACGAATTTTATAAATGGTTTCGAATTCGTTTCAAAAACATTTCAACTTCCATTTCGACTCAAATCAAAATTTATTTATTTTTCTTATAAATTCGTTTTAAAAATTCATTTCTATTCAATTCAAATTTGAATTCAATTTGAATTCATTTCAATTCGTTTTCAATTCAATTCGAATTCGTTTTCTATTCAATTCAATTCAAATTGGTTTTCTATTCGATTCAATTCAAATTGGTTTCCTATTCGATTCAAATTCATTTTCTATTCAAATCAAATTCGTTTTCTATTCAAATCAAATTCGTTATATATTCAATTGAAATCAAATCCGTTATATATTCAATTCGAATTCAATTCGTTTTCAATTCAATTCAATTCGAAATCGTTTTATATTCAATTCATTTCGAAATCGTTTTATATTCAATTCATTTTGAAATGAATAAAATCGATATAAATATCGTTCACGTCAAAATGGCGTCAATCTAATCAACACGGCTTCATATATTACTATTTTCAAATATTCTATTTCAAATATTTCGTTCAACACATGACTAATCTCAACGGATGAGTACAGTCAACACATGAACCTTTATTTTATATTGATAAAGATGTAAATTTTATTATTAAAATATTTCGTTCAACACATGACCAATCTCAACGGATGAGTACAGTCAACACATGAACCTTTATTTTATATTGATAAAGATGTAAATTTTATTATTAAAATATTTCGTTCAACACATGACCAATCTCAACGGATGAGTACAGTCAACACATGAACCTTTATTTTATAATATTCTTTATTTTCTAAATTGGAATGAGGCCCAATCAATCACCATATAATGTTAATTATATGGACTTTTCATACATCACACGTATATAATAGCATTGAAAATAATCAACCATCAACCAAAGTGCACTACACTGTATAAGCATCAAATATAGATATCTAACGCTTATAACAGTCTGTCAATCAATCGATCGACATATTTAATCTATCAGGATGAGTGAACTTCAAATTTCATCCCAACACCCGTGTGGGGTTTCAAACAATCAAACACAGATTTTATTTGTGCAGTTGGGCGATGTGTAAAATTTATCGACCCAATCAATATCAGTCAAATCAGTGTATATAAACAAATCGGTCGATTTGTTTATAAATATTTATTTATTCACATCCCACGTTAAAAATTATATTTTTAACGATAAAACATTTTTATTTTAACACATGAATTTTTATTCAGTTCATTTATGCAATAAAAATGATATTTTTATTTTTCTAACATATTTTAGAAAATTTCGGCGGCATAACGACACGATACTAGAACGGGACGAGGCCTAGCCTTATCCCCGGTCTAGTGAAGGCCCACGCCATTCACACATCAATCAAATCAATTTATTTCACCAAACAATTCAATTTCAATTCAAATCATCTAATCAACTACACAACCAAACAATTTAACAAACAAGCCATCCATGGTCCTGTGGATGACGGGTGTCGGGTGCTACTAAACACCATCTGCATCCTACTATATATATATAACTAGAAAAAGAAATTGAAGAGTGAGAAGTTCTCACCAATAGCTATTCCAACTTCACGCTACTTCAAATGTAGAAATCTTCTTCGTTTTCGTCCTTTAGTCATCTTCGTTGCCCGTATTCTCTACATATGTAAAAATCACATTTTTATATACTGATGTCTTTAAAATAAAAATCACATTTTTATTTATTCACTTTCAATTTAAAAATCATATTTTTATAATCGCTTCATACATTCAAAAATCGAATTTTCACTTCGCTAATCAATATGTAAAAGTCGAATTTTTACTATGCTATTCAATATATAAAAATCGAATTTTTACTTTGCTATTCAATATATAAAAATCGAATTTTACTATGCTATTCAATGTATAAAAATCGAATTTTTACTTTGCTATTCAATATATAAAATCGAATTTTTACTTTGCTATTCAATATATAAAAATCGATTTTTTACTATGCTATTCAATATATAAAAATCGAATTTTTACTTTGCTATTCAATATATAAAAATCCCATTTTTACTTTGCTATTCAATATATAAAAATCCCATTTTAAAAATATAGATTTCGCCTTTTCAAATTTTAAAAATCTCGCCTTTTCTATTTTCAAAAAAAACTACTCTTTTCATGCTACTACAAATAAAAGATTACATTTTTCATATGAAATCATATACATAAAGATCGTTTCTTTATCACGTTATTCATATGAAAATAATATTTTTAAATCAATCTTTAAAAACAATGAAAATCAAATCTTTGTAAACAATGAAAATCATTTCTTTGATTTCTAAAAATTACTTTTTATCATTAAAATTTTGAAAAGAAAACAATACTATCTGTATATATGTAAAAAAAACACTACCTTATATAAACAAAGATCACTACTTTTATATAAGTAAAAATCGTTACTTTAAGAATTAAAAATCTAACTCTTACTCATATAAAAAACCTTAACTTTACTTATAAAAATCTGTACTTTATACTGCTATTATTATATATTAAATGGAATAAAATCAGTAAAATCCCTCACGGTTTTTCATTCGGGGGAGCCAACGCGTCGAAGGAAGGAGGAGGGCTAGTCGACTTGGCCAGCGCACGTCTCGAGGTGGCACGCAGAGATGATCATGGTGGAGCTCGCGATGCTGGACTCGATGGCGGTTGTGGTGGGCGGGCGGAGCAGGCGAAGGGGGGGGTTTTGGGTTGCGTCGGCGATGGCTTGCTGGGGGGGGGGCGCGATCTCGAATCGGACGTGGAGGGAGGAGGGGGCCGTCGCGGTTGGCAATCCATCGGGGGGGGGGGGCGATATGGTGGCGGCGGCAGTTGATCCCCCGTCGCCCCTTTGTCATTCTCTCTTTTTTTTTGATTCTGAATCGAATGAAGAAATAAGGGGGGGGGGGCAGAATGAAATAAGGGGGAGGGGAGAGAACTTTAAATTTTAAATTATTTATTTATTAAAAAAGTTGACTTTTACCTACGACCTCAAAACGAGGCCCACCGCCTGTCGTCCATAGCGTTTTATCCCCATTCCGAACACAATGGGACATGTTTCGTAGGTTGATTCGATCATTTGAATCAGTTTCCCTTAAATTTTTATTTAAAACACTATATTGGAATTTAAACGTACATTTCAAATTACTGGGGTCACATACTAACTCTAAAATTTCTCGAAAAATATTTTCTAGCTTCGTATTGACGATACGGTCCTAACAAAACTAGTTTCGTCGAATTCTGAGACCGTTGGAAAAATGGCCATTTTCCAGTCGATTAAAATCAACTGAAACCGGTCAAACGCGTTTTCCTTTGCCACGCCCACATATTGATTTAAAAAATTATGAAATTTAAAACCCAGCAATAAATTGGCACTGCGGATCCAACAAAATTGGTTTCGTCGAAATCCGAGGTCGTTTGCAAAATTTCCATTTTTAAGGGCCTGAATTCCATAGCGACTATTCAGAATTTTCAACTGGACATATCTTTTGATTCCCGCTATGAAAATTTGATTTTTCGGATTCGTTGGAAAGATATCATCAATTAGATCCTAATGTTTTTGGTTTCAATAAAATCCGGTTTGTTTTGCACCCGATACATTCAATTGAAGTTTGAAATCGAATTATCGAACTACCGCGCCATTTTCAATTCCCTTAATAATTATATATATTCTAACGACGACGTATATAATATATATGTTCGAATTATATTCAAAATAAATTTTTCGTCGTTTTTATTTAAAATAATCTATTTTAAATATTCAAAATTCACTAAAATTGCCAAAATAAAAATTTTAAACTGACCCAGATTTTCCGTGTTATTACAATCCCCCCCACTTAAAACTTTTCGTCCCCGAAAAGGAATAAAGTCGAAAGTGGTTTGATCAATCAACTCTACGTTCGATCTGGCTTCCATTCTCCAACTTTTCAGTTTCTGAGAATTTTCAAATTTTCAAAAATTTGGCTAACACCCTAAATTTTCGAAAAATTTCGCCACAACCTCCCCTGCACTGGGAGCATCGGGGAATTTCAAATAGCTTCCCCGATCCTTCTAATCTCAAAAAGAAAAAGAAAAAGCCAAGCGGCTAGCCAATAGGCTCATAAAATCATCATCACCCAAACAAAACAGTAAATTATAGTAAACATATACCTATTTGTCGGGCAAACAAATTTTATTCTCTGCTCTAGCCTCCATGCTATGACCTGTTCAATGATATATATGTATACGTAAGCAAATGCGACCAATTTTCAATACAATTCAAAATTTGATGCATTTAGGCATAATGGTTCAAAATAATCAAACAAATAAGCAAACAACACAAACATCAATCAATTAGTGAATTATAGTTTCAAATTCATAAATTTTGATACATATACAAAAATCATGTTTTTAATGCCAATTCACAACAATGTGTTCTAGCTATGTTAGTTTTGGTTCTCACACCAGTCTAATGGAAATATATAGAAAATCACACCTTCGAAACTCGAACACACACTACTGATGCTATATAGTCATCAGTAGAATCATCTTCGGGCGACTAGAGTGTGACTCTATATCTATCCAATATATTAAAACTTCGAATATACGTTCATGACGCGTATATGCAAAACCTTTATATACTAGATTGTCCAAATTCAAAATAAATAAATAATCAAATACGTTTTAAAATGGTTTAAATTTTCAAAACAAAATTGTTTTATTCGGAAAATATACTCTTCACACTCGTTCTAGGATACTACTGATCCTATCTCTAACAAGTCATTCTAATTGGATATTTCTAATCCAATATCTGATGAATTCTTTCGTATGGTTCTAATGTGTCTTGTTCTCGAGCTCTGTAAACCAAAGCTCTGATACCACTGTAAGAACCCGTTACTTCCCCGTTAAGGAAAGAGCGGATACTTTGAGAACAACACACAAATGAACGCAGACAGAAGAACATTTTATTGTTATTACAACAATTCCACCAGATACAAGAATATACAGAGTATAAATGAATAAATTACATTCGATAAATATCAGAGATTACAATAAATTACATAGCAGCGGAAAAAAAGCAAAGCACAACTGAAGGTGATATACGGATACAGAGCTTTCCGGATATCATTCCAGCTGTAAACCAGGATACTGTGAATATAAATCTGCAAAACCAAAACTACTAGCTGCCCGTGCGGAAAATAGGGGCACCCAGAGTTTAGGTTAAAACAATAAACTCCAGGTCAGTCATGTGACTGGTGTGAGAACTAAAACAGTTATTTAAAGCTTTATTTTAAAAGAGAGTAATTCAAGGGACCACGCCGTATAACACAGAATAGGTTTCCTCCCAAGAATACCAGTGAATAGAAAAGACAACGCAATGCTTTTTCGAAAAATGAAGCTATTATAAGACCCAGGTCCCATCACACAATGCAACGCAAGCCGGAGGATAGGGTTTTACCTTATAACAGCCAAACATGCTTGATATGTTTAAAACAAATCATTTGATACTATAATAAGTGTATAGTGTCAAAACAATTTCAATCATAAATATAAATCATAGACGGCATGAGTGCCCCATCCCACTATGTCGCCATACTAGGCTCTACAAATAAAGCCGAAATACACGTATTGAAATTGGATTTCCGTCATGAGTCGAGGCAAGGGGCAAGCTCCTCTCCACGTACGAGACACTCTAGCAAATGCCTCAGGACTACGCACTCTGGGTAATCCTGGATCTTCAGGGCCGGTCCTCACTTACGTTAGAGGATTAATTATGCCTGAACACACGTTTCTCGGTCCTTACAGACCTATAATCGAGGTGCCTCACATTCCAACAACCACATAGGTGAAAAGTATATAAATGTCAGGGCTAGTAAGTCACTGACACCACCAAAGCTAGAAAGAAACGTCGTGCTCTCCGTGCAGTCACTATCCCGTTTTTGACTCATACCGAGGTGTGAGGCTCGCGAATTCACGTTATACACAAAGCTGCCACGTAGGCGTGCTTTGATCATCAACCACAAGACTTTGCTTTTCAACAAAAGCCTTGATCATTGCATCTTAGTGTGCCACACAGGCAATTCATGCCATGCGACTGATGTCCATCGATATATAACCTCTAAGCTCGTACGTCTCAGAGAAGGGCGTTAAGCAAGAAAATAAATTCTCCGCCGTCAAACAGATATATATTTAATAGAAATCAATCAACACAGAATAAAATCCAATGTCAGACACACAATCCATTTACAAGTCCGTTCTAGGTCTGAACGAAACCGGAGGCACTTTCCTCTCATATCCATCCATCTCCAAGTACGTCTGGACGACCACCAACTATTTCCATCCTCTTGGGTGTACAGCCCAATCAGGATCGTCAGTAATTACCCAAATGATGTGAAGACTTCCGGTCTTCAACCACCGTCTTCATCATTGACTTATCGTCGAATCGGTTATTCAGAATGGGTGTTAACCCGTCCTTTCCAAACAACCCGCGTATATTAAAAACAAATGTTACACAAACACAACATACGTCTCATTCCAATTCATTAGTCACTAACCGCAAATTAGCAAGAGAACAATTCCCTAAACATTAACCCCGAAGGCCGATACCAACATCAGATCAATACCCAGGAAACCATTCTTCTTAGCCAACCTACAGCTAGTTTCTAAATTCCACATTCTTAGGGAAAGGTTCCCATTAATTTTATCCAAGATAAATTCTTTAAAATTTATCCTGTAATCTTCCTTTATATGTTATTTAAAACCAAATTATGGTTTTTCCAACTAGTCGAGATTAGCGAACCACAACAAAGTAATTATTTATTTTATTTCCCAATCCCAACCTATTCATCCCATGAAGCAAAACTGGTAATACTCCATATTTAACACCACTGTGTTATCGGTAAAATTAATTACCATTTCACGTTTAAATCTAATTAAAGATTTAACTATCGCTTCGGAGCAAAACTGGTGATACTCCATTCTCGCTTATTTCCTAAATTTGATAATTTAGATTTTCCATTCGCATTTCAATCTAGTTGCAGATTCATTAAAACTCCTTTTACTGGGTTAAAGAACTAGGTGTTATTTAAAACACATTTCACGACAAACACAAATCACATTTTATTTATTATCGGGTTAAAGAACTAGTGTTGTTTAAAACATAGTTCACGATAAACCCAAATCACATTCTATTTATCATCGGGTTAAAGAACTAGTGTTGTTTACAGTTCACGATAAACCCACAAATCAATTCTAGTTCAATTCAAATCGAATATATTAGGAATTCCGATTATTTAAAACCCCTTTTTAAAACTAATTTATTTATTTAAAAATAAAAATCGGGTTTTAAATTGAGTTCAAACTAGTTCATTTCGATAAAAATCCATTTTTATCTTTTCAAATATGGAGTTTTTCACCCCAATTTTTCCCAAATCGTTTCTTATGATTTTACACAAATTATTACTATTTTTAATAATTTTATCAAGGTCCGTACAGTCAATTTCCAACAATGGCCATCGAACTGCACTTACAGCGACCTTTTTCAAATTTGATTTGGACGTATCTCCAAATCCAACCGTTAGATCTTGAATTTCTAATATTCGTTAGAAAGCTCTTTTCGATACGAACCCAACGGTTCCTGTTTTAGGAGAATCCGACGGTCGGATCTCCCGTAATGTCCGTTTGAAATAAATGGTCGAAATTCGCGAACTGCCGCGGCGCGGCGCGTTCTATTCAGGCCATTATATTATATATATAATATATATAATATATATTTCGTCGATTTCTATTTAAAACGAATTTTATAAATGGTTTTGAATTCGTTTCAAAAACATTTCAACTTCCATTTCAACTCAAATCAAAATTTAATTTTTTTTCTTATAAATTCGTTTTAAAATTCATTTCTATTCAATTCAAATTTGAATTCAATTTGAATTCATTTCAATTCGTTTTCAATTCAATTCGAATTCGTTTTCTATTCAATTCAATTCAAATTGGTTTTCTATTCGATTCAATTCAAATTGGTTTCCTATTCGATTTAAATTCATTTTCTATTCAAATCAAATTCGTTTTCTATTCAAATCAAATTCGTTATATATTCAATTGAAATCAAATCCGTTATATATTCAATTCGAATTCAATTCGTTTTCAATTCAATTCAATTCGAAATCGTTTTATATTCAATTCATTTCGAAATCGTTTTATATTCAATTCATTTTGAAATGAATAAAATCGATATAAATATCGTTCACGTCAAAATGGCGTCAATCTAATCAACACGGCTTCATATATTTCTATTTTCAAATATTCTATTTCAAATATTCCGTTCATCACATGACTAATCTCAACGGATGAGTACAGTCAACACATGAACCTTTATTTTATATTGATAAAGATGTAAATTTTATTATTAAAATATTTCGTTCAACACATGACCAATCTCAACGGATGAGTACAGTCAACACATGAACCTTTATTTTATATTGATAAAGATGTAAATTTTATTATTAAAATATTTCGTTCAACACATGACCAATCTCAACGGATGAGTACAGTCAACACATGAACCTTTATTTTATAATATTCTTTATTTTCTAAATTGGAATGAGGCCCAATCAATCACCATATAATGTTAATTATATGGACTTTTCATACATCACAGTATATAATAGCATTGAAAATAATCAACCATCAACCAAAGTGCACTACACTGTATAAGCATCAAATATAGATATCTAACGCTTATAACAGCCTGTCAATCAATCGATCGACATATTTAATCTATCAGGATGAGTGAACTTCAAATTTCATCCCAACACCCGTGTGGGGTTTCAAACAATCAAACACAGATTTTATTTGTGCAGTTGGGCGATGTGTAAAATTTATCGACCCAATCAATATCAGTCAAATCAGTGTATATAAACAAATCGGTCGATTTGTTTATAAATATTTATTTATTCACATCCCACGTTAAAAATTATATTTTTAACGATAAAACATTTTTATTTTAACACATGAATTTTTATTCAGTTCATTTATGCAATAAAAATGATATTTTTATTTTTCTAACATATTTTAGAAAATTTCGGCGGCATAACGACACGATACTAGAAACGGGACGAGGCCTAGCCTTATCCCCGGTCTAGTGAAGGCCCACACCATTCACACATCAATCAAATCAATTTATTTCACCAAACAATTCAATTTCAAATCAAATCATCTAATCAACTACACAACCAAACAATTTAACAAACAAGCCATCCATGGTCTGTGGATGACGGGTGTCGGGTGCTACTAAACACCGTCTACATCCTAGTATATATATAACTAGAAAAAGAAATTGAAGAGTGAGAAGTTCTCACCAATAGCTATTCCAACTTCACGCTACTTCAAATGTAGAAATCTTCTTCGTTTTCGTCCTTTAGTCATCTTCGTTGCCCGTATTCTCTACATATGTAAAAATCACATTTTTATATACTAATGTCTTTAAAATAAAAATCATATTTTTATTTATTCACTTTCAATTTAAAAATCATATTTTTATAATCGCTTCATACATTCAAAAATCGAATTTTCACTTCGCTATTCAATATGTAAAAGTCAAATTTTTACTATGCTATTCAATATATAAAAATCGAATTTTTACTTTGCTATTCGATATATAAAAATCGAATTTTTACTATGCTATTCAATATATAGAAATCGAATTTTTACTTTGCTATTCAATATATAAAAATCAAATTTTTACTTTGCTATTCAATATATAAAAATCGAATTTTTACTATGCTATTCAATATATAAAAATCGAATTTTTACTTTGCTATTCGATATATAAAAATCCCATTTTTACTTTGCTATTCAATATATAAAAATCCCATTTTAAAAATATAGATTTCGCCTTTTCAAATTTTAAAAATCTCGCCTTTTCTATTTTCAAAAAAAACTAATCTTTTCATGCTACTACAAATAAAAGATTACATTTTTCATATGAAATCATATACATAAAGATCGTTTCTTTATCACGTTATTCATATGAAAATAATATTTTTAAATCAATCTTTAAAAACAATGAAAATCAAATCTTTGTAAACAATGAAAATCATTTCTTTGATTTCTAAAAATTACTTTTATCATTAAAATTTTGAAAAGAAAACAATACTATCTGTATATATGTAAAAAACACTACCTTATATAAACAAAGATCACTACTTTTATATAAGTAAAAATCGTTACTTTAAGAATTAAAAATCTAACTCTTACTCATATAAAAAACCTTAACTTTACTTATAAAAATCTGTACTTTATACTGCTATTATTATATATTAAAATGGGAATAAAATCAGTAAAATCCCTCACGGTTTTTCATTCGGGGGAGCCAACGCGTCGAAGGAAGGAGGAGGGCTAGTCGACTTGGCCAGCGCACGTCTCGAGGTGGCACGCAGAGATGATCACGGTGGAGCTCGCGATGCTGGATTCGTTGGCGGTTGTGGTGGCGGGCGGAGCAGGCGAAGGGGGGGTTTGGGTTGCGTCGGCGATGGCTTGCTGGGGGGGGGGGGGGGCGATCTCGAAGCGGACGTGGAGGGAGGAGGGGGGCATCGCGGTTGGCGATCCATCGGGGGGGGGGCGATATGGTGGCGGCGGCGGTTAATCCCCCGTCGCCCCTTTGTCGTTCTCTTTTTTTTCTTTTTGATTCTGAATCGAATGAAGAAATGGGGGGGGGGGGGCAGAATGAAATAAGGGGGAGGGGAGAGAACTTTAAATTTTAAATTATTTATTTATTAAAAAAGTTGACTTTTACCTACGACCTTAAAACGAGGCCCACCGCCTGTCGTCCATAGCGTTTTACCCCCATTCCGAACACAATGGGACATGTTTCGTAGTTTGATTCGATCATTTGAATCAGTTTCCCTTAAATTTTTATTTAAAACACTATATTGGATTTTAAACGTACATTTCAAATTACTGGGGTCACATACTAACTCTAAAAATTCTCGAAAAATATTTTCTAGCTTCGTATTCACGATACGGTCCTAACAAAACTAGTTTCGTCAAATTCTGAGACCGTTGGAAAAATGGCCTTCCAGTCGATTAAAATCAACTTAAACCGGTCAAACGCGTTTTCCTTTGCCACGCCCACATATTGATTCGAAAAATTATGAAATTTGAAACCCAGCAATAAATTGGCACTGCGGATCCAACAAAAGTGGTTTCGTCGAAATCCGAGGTCATTTGCAAAATTTCCATTTTTAAGGGCCTGAATTCCATAGCGACTATTCAGAATTTTCAACCGGACATATCTTTTGATTCCCGCTATGAAAATTTTATTTTTCGGATTCGTTGGAAAGATATCATCAATTAGATCCTAATGTTTTTGGTTTTAATAAAATCCGGTTTGTTTTGCTCCCGGTACATTCAATTGAAGTTTGAAATCGAATTATCGAACTACCGCGCCATTTTCAATTCCCTTTATAATTATATATATTCTAACGACGACGTATATAATATATATGTTCGAATTATATTCAAAATAAATTTTTCATCATTTTTATTTATAATAATCTATTTTAAATATTCAAAATTCGCCAAAATTGCCAAAATAAAATTTTTAAACTGGCCCAGATTTTCCGGGTTATTACAGATATGATTAGCAAAACTTAACCAAATTAACCCAATTTTCTAACAGAGGCCTAAAATAATATTTAGCAATTTATAAATATTTTTCCAGATTTTTAACATGCATAAATTCGCTAATTTCCACTAATCACCCCTTAATCCCCTAAATTCCAGGATTTGCAAAATTAGTCGAAATTAACCTAAATTCATAACAGAGGCATAAAATGATGTTTTAGAATTTTAGGAATTTTTCTAGATTTTTCTGAGCCATAATTTCGATAATCTTCGCTAATTACCATAATTAGCCGTAATTAGTGATAAACAATGCAAATCACTCACCTTTGCCACAAAGTAAACTATAGATCTGAAATGATTCTTTGTTTGGGTCGAATTCCAATGCTTAGCAGCAGCTCCTATATTGATTTGATGCTAATCCGCCTTGATTTGGTGTAGATCTTGCAAATAGGTGGAAGCCATTGCTAAAGCTCAAAGGAGGTTTGTGGCGGTTGGAAAATGAATAAAAAATCGTTTTCTAAACCCTAGCAGCCCTTAAATACCTCTAAAACGGAAATCCCCCATTGGGCCTAGCTATTAATCACCCGGTTAAGCCCATTTGAGCTGTTTTTCATCTTCTAAACCTTATTTTAGCCATATCTGTAACACCCCACACCCGCTAAGGTCACTCACAAAGGAATGCCTTAGCTTCGGTGGAGTATTTAAGTGAATATAGAACTGAAAAATTACAACAAGACAGATATAAGTAATACTCGAAATTTTAAAACATCATTTCATTGCAGCAGAAGGTAAACATGTTTGGTTACATCTCAAAAACCAACAAGAGTCAAGTACAAAATATCCATCTCATTAAAACATAAGTACATAATCCCACTACATACTAATAGCCATAATAGAAAAGATAACCGAGCTTTTCTTCAAGAGTCCAAGCTCCAAAAGATAGATAAAGCAATCTGATCAAAACCCACTAGTGCTAGGCCCACTCTGAGAACCTGAGGGTTGGGGAAAAAGATAAAAACAACGGGGTCAGACATAAGTCTGAGTGAGCCCTATAACCTTAACAATACAATCATTAAAGTAATTAGGGTATGATATAAACCTGGTACGGTACGACTGGGGATAAATGACTATACTAAGTAGCCAACTAGACTTAGGATAAACTAAGATAACGGTAAAGACGCGCCTATCCACCCAAGGATAAATACTACACTGCACCACCCCAGATCTACCCACCCAAGGATAATTCCTACACTGCACCACACCAGATCCACCCACCCAAGGTTAATTCCTACTTAAAGGTTGATCCCACTAAGTGTACTTAGTAATTTTTAATAGTAGTTTCGTGTACCCCTAGCTGACTACATAGGTGCCGTCTGCCCTTATCTCCACTAGGTGTACCCACAACTTAGTAATTTTAATAGTAGTCTCTTGTACCCCTAGCTGACTACATAGGTGCCGTCTGCTCCTATCTCCACTAGGTGTATCTGCTACTCCCCAAGCGATCGGCTCCCTACCGTAGATACCCGTGCTGGCCCCACAATGGGGTGTATCACTCCCCAAAATGGCAACCCGATACTATCAATGGTACACGACTTATATCTACACGATGCAACAACGTCTTACCTACCAGCCCGGGTCCACACATGCATATGAAACCCGTTGGACTCGCGTTGCCACCGCTACCCCGTTTTGGCCTCTTATAGTCAAGCCCAGTACGCGTGTCCCGTCCTCGACATGGGTCGAGCCCATTAAGATACATATGGGTTACTGGTTGAAATGGGCCCCCACAAGCTACTACTTAAGCTTGTCATTTTATCTAGTGCATCCCACTTAACCCTTTTTTTTATAATCATGTCCACTTACATGTCTAAGGCTTGGTTAAGTCATCTAATCATATTTCAATTGCCACTCAAGGCACCCGCTAGATTTCCTCATGCCACCCAAAGGCACTTACTTGATTTCCCCATGCCACCCAAGTCACTTACTTAACCCTTTAATCATGTTTAATTACATGTTCCACTTTGGTTAAGTATTTTAATCTTATCTTCCATTGCCGCCCAAGGCAACCGCTAGATTTTCCCCATGCCACCCAAGGCACTTACTTAACCCTTTAATCATGTTTAATTACATGTTCCACTTTGGTTAAGTATTTTAATCTTATCTTCCATTGCTACCCAAGGAAACCACTAGATTTTCCCCATGCCACCCAAGGCACTTACTTAACCCTTTAATAATGTTTAATTACATGTTCCACTTCGGTTAAGTATTCTAATCGTATTTTCTATTGCCACCCAAGGCAACTGCTAGATTTTTCCCCATGCCACCCAAGGCATCCACTTAACCCCTCATGTCCTCTACATGCTACTATGGTTAAGTGTTTCTTAATTGATTAAGAACGTAACCGTTGTAAAGACCTCTCACATTAGACTATCTCTTATGGCAGCTGGATTTGCCGGTCGGGTCCGGGCAGCCTTACGCCATAACCGAGTCTAACCTCGTGTCTATACACTTGTCACGTATTTAGTTTGTGCCTAAGACCTCTCACATTGGGCCAATCATTTGTAGCCGCTGGATTTGCCGGTCGGTTCCGGGCAGTCTTACGCTACAAAAGGGTCCAACCTCATGTCTTAGTCGATTAATTACACCTAATTAATCACCCCCGAATTAATTTTCCCTAATTAATTCCAATTTTAATGATGTACATAATTGACTCAATTATGTCCATCCACTTTATGGTATGCATAATCATACCAACTTCACACCATTTCATTAACATGTATATTAACCCCATCGTTCCCCATGTAATTCGCCAACATGACATAAAAGGGAAGATTCATCACAAATACAATGGGTTCAACTTGCATCACATTAACATCAACATGGGTTTAAAGGTGTCAACATGCATATAGCATCAACCCAACTAAAATAAATAATCAACCCAAACTTGCATGAATCACATATGTCATAAAGAGGTTAACTTGCATAAGTTATTTATGTCATACAAAGGGGTAAACTTGCATATGTATGTATGACATACAAAGGGGTTAACTTGCATATGTAAGCATATCATACTAAGTTGTAAGCTTGCACATGTTACTTGCATATAATCAAACACCAAACTTGCATAACATATCATGTATGAACTAGCATATAATCATACACCAAACTTGCATAACATATCATGTTTGAACTAGCATATAATCAAACACCAAACTTGCATAACATATCATGTATGAACTAGCATATAATCATACACCAAACTTGCATAACATATCATGTATGAACTAGCATATAATCATACACCAAACTTGCATAACATATCATGTATGAACTAGCATATAATCATACACCTAACTTGCATATCATGGTGTCATAATGGATCAATGTTTCTCATATGACTTGCATATCTTGCATAACATCATAAACACATAGCATATGACTTGCATAACATCATAATCACATAGCATATGACTTGCATAACTTGCATAACATCATAATCACATAGCATATGACTTGCATAACTTGCATAACATCATGAACATGTATCATATGACTTGCATAACTTGCATAGCTTCATGAACATGTAGCACATAACTTGCATAACTTGCATAACATCATGAACATGTATCATATGACTTGCATAACTTGCATAACTTCATGAAGATGTAGCATATGACTAGCATAACTTGCATAACATCACAAACACATAGCATATAACTTGCATAACATCATTAACACATAGCATATAACTTGCATTGATCCACATTCATTGCCATAACCTCATTATATCCTATCATAATCATTTCAATAATTGGTCATTAAGGCTATAGAAAACTCACAACTTGTTGATTAGCACTCCTAAGAAGAAGATTAAGTTTCTAGAGTTGTTTAGAGATTGATTTGAGAAGCCATCTTCCTCTTTAGATTGATGGAGGCTCCTTCAAGTTGCATTTTGACGGCATAACGGTGTTGTAACTATTTTTAGTATGAATTAGGGTAGTCTTAGGGTGTATTTATAGATTAGTTAGGTGTTTTAGGCCCTTAGATTAACCCTAAATTAGATTAGGGCCGTCAGATCTCGTCACAAGCCACCAGACCCAGCCCAAAAGCCAAACTGATGCACCCAGGTCACCTGGGCTCGACTAGGGAGGTCGACCCCCAGGTCGACCCTAGGGTCGACTCCCCAGTCGACCTCGTGGGCAGGTCGACCCCCTGGGTCTGGCGGGAATTTTCCCGCCACTTCTGAAATTTGAAATTTCTGTTTTTAAATCTGTTTTTAAATTTTCTGAAACTTCTTCGGGCCATATCTGGGTCATACGGACTCCAATTTTCGAAAACTCGGACTCTATTTCGCGTATTTTTCCGAGACGAACGCAATGGCATAGCCCGTTTCCCCTGATTCAGATTTTTAAATTTAATTCTGCCCCGTTTTATATTATAGCTAGTTATTCAACATACGGGGTGTTACATTCTCCCCTACTTAAAGGATTTCGTCCCCGAAATCTCTAAGTCAAGAAGAACGTATCCTACCATCCAAACAACCATCTACTCAAACCATCAAACACTGGCATCCATGGTCCTTAAAGTTTCTAATGCTGAATGAACATATGCAAATAGTGTATGTATATGTTCCCTGTCTAATGCAAAATTAGGCGGTCCACTTATTTAGTTGACCTCCTCAATGCAAACCATGATAGTGCCATGCATCCAATATGTATGCGAAAGATCCCTATCGACACATACTATTTCTACATGTGTGCAAAACCATACACCAAAATGCATCATCCATATGATAACGCAACCATTATACATCCATTAATATAGTTTCCTACACACAATTTTATGCAATATGCAATATGAAGTGATTGAGCCGATCT